>JAPYZM010003857.1:0-10366 GCA_030522845.1 Psyttalia concolor
CGCCAAAAACCATTTTTTTTCACTTGTTACGAAATATACTATTTCATCACGCTGTGTCGGAAAAGTAACTTTTCAGTCACTCTCCGCTTCGTGTCGAGTAACTAAAAAGGGCTTTTTCGACACATTGAGATGAAATAGTATATTTCGTAACAAGTGAAAAAAAATGGTTTTCGGCGAGTGGGGGGTTTATATCAGGAGCCGAAAGCGAGTGATATAATCCCACGAGTCAAAAACCATTTTTTTCACGTGTTACGAAATATACTATTCTTTTCTTTTTCACTACTCAATACTCTCCGATGGTTAAAAAAACAACAGAGACTCACCTGTTTCGTCAGTCTTTCCACCGGATTTAGGCAGACTACTTCGCCAGGAGTCTCTCACAGCCAAAACTAAAATCATAATGACAACGCAAAAATTAAATTTTTACTTTTTTCACACGTTTTAACGAAACTTACCTAGGAAAATATATACAAAATACAGACAATGTGAAATAGTTCAATATAAAAAATATCGATCGATTAATTACATCCGAAAACTTGTTTAATGCAAGCGTTTAACCCTTACGTATGCCGGTTGACGATCAAATAATACAAGACCACTCGAAACAAGGGGATTACGACCGATAACGGAGATTCGCTCGATATTTTAAAATTCTTATACTCTCTCGTTATAACCCACAACTTGACGACCGACTGGATATTGATAATCAACTTAAAGTGGACATCATCAGAGAGAATACGGGAGGAGCTTATACCATGCCGCTAATGCAGGGACAGGTGTAATCATCAAATAATGATAGTACAAGCCTTGGTGTGTTCTAGTTTAAAGTTGAAGAGTTTTTATCATAGTCTTTGCCGGCGGCTCGGGTGTTGTTCTAGTCCACTTTACTCACTCTTTACTGAAATGTTGTATGGTCTTGGGGTTGCGTGCCACTGGAAGTATTCAATAAGTGTCACAAAAGAGTTTAAGGTGTCTAATAATATCATTTGTAGTCGAGATAGTGCCACCAAGTCAGTTGTAGTTAATGTTCACACCCCGAATAATTATTCATTCGTATCGAATGAAGTTAATTTGAATCTCACAAATAAATTTATTAAAATAAAGCAAAATTTTTTTTGTAATTCGGAATAAAAAGTTATCTCAAGTTTTGGGTATGTTAAATAAATGTTTTTTAGTAGTTATAAATTTTTATTTGATTCATATAAAAATTTGGATGCCCGCTAATTTTTTACATTATTGAAAACTAAGGGTAATCATTCATTTATTCAATATACATGTATGAATCTTTCGTAGAAACATATTTTTCAATTTTTTTCATGGAAATTTTTATTGAACAACTGAATAGAAATTTTGAATTTTCAATGGTGACATTTTTAAGAAAGGCGAGAAATTTCAACCAATTTTTTTTTCGAAAATATTTTCCTTCAAAATATCCGAATGAAATATTCACTTCGTCACCCGAATCTGAAACTTAGAGGAATAATGATAGAAAATTTAGATAAACATTATAAATAACGATGTTGTCTCGAAACTCGAACAAAAAAATTCAAGATTCAATTTAGACGAAAATAAATCCAGAAATCTAGTGACTCTGAAGTGAAAAGTCCCCTTTTTGTTTTCTCCGCTCTTATCCCCACTTTTCCGGTGATAATGTAAATAAATTATGAAAAAAACTGTGTAAGAATCATCAGATTTTAATTTTCGAATCTATTTTATGAGGTTCTACCCATGAAATGACATGGCATTGAAGTACATACACCCAGAGGGGTAGTATTCGTCACCTAGAGGGGGTTCTCTCCCAGCATTCAACACTGGATAAACTCCCGTATGTGGTCAGACTATTGGTAATGTCTCTCTCTCTCTCTCCTCATCGACCCATCTCTGTCATTCTCTCATTCTCGGGATCCTGCATGATGTATATACGGTGTGCGGGCATGGGGGCGGAGCGGAGACAGATGGGCGTGTGGAGGATCCCTTTGAGGCTGCCGCATGCGGCGCCAGTTTCTCGTCTTTCTCTTCTTTCGACTTCTGCCCTCTTCTCATTCTCATTTCCACAGTCTTCAAAAAATCTTGTACGTCAAAAAATCCTTATTTTGGGATGTTAAGGATCTTGAAGTACTTGAAAGGAACTCTGTATGTGTCGTTGAGAGAATTGAGAAAAAAATTCTTTTTCCAAGTAAATTTACGAAAATATACGGATCTCATATGAAACTAGACTTCTACTTATGGGCATAAATTTACTTGACAGAAGACGACCGTTCTTTCCGTGTTGACCGACAAAGAATAAATTTAAAGTACAGGAAGATACAAAATTTGTTTGTCATTGATAACTTTTTAGATGATGTCTAACTTCGCTGGGGTGTTAATCCACATTTTTCATCATTTTTTATATTGTTATTTTGAAACAGTAGTCTCTTGTGTAATTAGCGTGAGGTTATCAGTTGCAATGTTGTATATTCAGCCGTGTGCCCCGCTCAATGACGTGAGTGTCATCCTAACCCGCGGAACTTTAACGCTCTGATACTGCTGCTCATTTTAAGGCAGTTGACTTTGATTATTTATAATTAAAAAAGTATACTGAGAAGAATCTTGCGATTGTCCATAGATTCTTCAATCTTTCCCGTACTCTCGAATGGCTGAATTTCCCATAAGATTCTGTGTCATTTATTGAATTGCTAATTAATTATTAATTATTAGTTTCAAGTTGAGATTTTAAAAAATCTTAACTTGAAATTTTGAAATCCAATGTAAAATATTTTAGAATCTCAATTTAAGATTGGAAGTCTCTATATTTTTATATCACTATCCTCTAGTTGTTATCATTGTATTAATGCATCACAGTTTGCGGGCATAATTTCTAAAATTTATGAGAAACCATTTTTCTTCATCATTAAAAATTTATTTCTCGTCCGTCCTCTCGCTGATTCATACGGAGTTCTTTGATAATACCCAAACATCGAGTGAATTTGTACCCATTTATCTTGAAGCTGACCATCAGTGATAAGCCGTACTCAGGACTTCACAAAACCCCTAGAAATCGCGGCATTTTCTCGCGAGCCTTGCGTGTCCCGGATTTGGATGGGCGCACCGCATCTCTGGCATCTGATTCTTTTTTCTTCTCTATTAAAAAAAATATAATTTTTCTCCAGGGTCCCCTCCTTTTCAACTCTTACAGACGTGAATTGCTCTCTTTCCTTTCAATCCACACGGTTCATGTTATATTTCCTCTCTATCTCATGCACACCTTTTTTCAGGGTTGATTCGCTTAGGATTAGAATCCACCTGGCAATCACGCGATAGTCTGTTGCACGGAATGTTATACGTGAATTTTTTCGCAGAAATGGGGATTTCATCAACACATCACGATTCGAGGAATTACTTATCAGGATTTTTTTTTTCGAAAATAATTTTATTTCACCTACTGAAAATTTCTGAATGAAACTTTCCCCAGTTGTTCTTTTAAATAAAGAGTGAGAATTTTCGCTTGCTTATTCTCGAAAAAAATTAATAAAAATCAGTCTGGGTGAATAAATTCGTAAATTTTCAATTAATGCAGAATTCAGGGAATAGTTAATTAAAGAAAAATATTTCTTTTCCTTCTGCGCAAACAAACAATTCTTAGACTGAAGTAGGATTGATTTTGATGGTTTCATCCCGATGAATAATCATTAATGGAAGATCTGCGGCGACGTAAAAAGCCTCTGTATATGTAATATATTCAACTGCAGTGATCGATGGTAACTTTGTACAAACCAACCCGCCAATTACGCGCAACTTACACGCAGAAAGTTATTCGTCGCGTGGGACTGCCAGCCTTTCCCGCCAAAACTAGAAGAAAGTGAAGCGTAAAAAGCGCGCAGAGCCCACAAAACAAAAGAGAGACAGAGCGAAAGCGAGAGAGAAAGAGAGGGATAGATGAAAATAAGCCATTGGGAGAGTATCTGTATTTCGCATTGGAAGTAAAACTGAGGCGAGAAAGGCAGCGTGAAGGGTCTAACAATAAACCTCGGGCCACTTCGTTGTGTGGTCGTACGAGGCCGGCTAACGAGCGCGCATATACAACCGATCCGAGAGATACGGATGGCGCTACGAATGGTTTTAGCACCCAATAAAAAAGTGTAAATATTTGATGCAAAAACAACCTGGACTCTTCTCGTTTGTGGGTGTAGAAAAAAATCGGGGAGAAGTGAAGGAGAATTTTCTGCATTCATTTTTTTCTCGGTGTTACGTCAAGAAAATTTTCTTTGCACAAATATAGGCACGCGAGAGTTCATTCCACAGAGGAGCACCAGAAGACTTATTCAATGAAATTTTCCTCGTCTCAAAAAATAATATTTTTTTACCTTCTAAAAATACGGGTGACGTCAAAAAAATTATTCCGCTTTTATAATAAATGCATGTACCATTAAAATTAATTTATGCTCGATCAGACAGTAAAAAATATTCAAAGTACTGTTCGAAAAATTTTTTTGTTTAGTAATGATCCATAGATTACAGAGACTACGCATTTAAAAATATTTGGAAATTCAAAAATTGGGGCTCCATGCAATTTCCTCAATAATTCAAATAAATATTACAAAAAGACATTTCCCTCATAAAATTCTTGACAAAAAATCACTTAAAAAAGTCACAGTATAAAATGAACGATTCGTCGAGTATCTCCGAAAATTATATCCTCACTAAATAACCAACACCATTGACAGAAGAGTTAATCGACCAATTTGTTGAAGGTTTCCCCTTTAAACCCAATAAACCACGAGGAAGAGAAGGTGGAGACTCTGAAACGTAGCGGGAAATGGGCATACAGGATTTCTTTGTAGTTGGCCCGATTTGGCCCTAGTCTCGTTTATAAAACAAGCCGACAGGTACCCCTGAAACAAGGAACGAGGATTCGATCTGGCTCGGTTATAATTGCTTCCGAGGCACGACACGCTGATACACTCACGTGTGCGTCCGTCCAAATGGACCCCCCTACTCGACTCGACCTCCTTCTTGGCGAGAAGGGATTCGAATATGTATTTATAATGTTCCTCTTCCGGTCCTTGACGATTTGTCGGTTCCCGCTTTTTCCATCTTTTCCTGTACCTGATTTTTTTTCGGGTCATTGAACTTTTTTAATTACGTTTATTCACTCGTTCAATCGTTTTCAATTAAAGTGTTTATAATGAGAAACAGACTCTTGAAAAATTATGAGTTATCTGGTACATTTCCGGAATTTTTTTATTCCCATTTCAAGGAATTTTGTCCCTGAAAATTAATAAATATCCAAAAAGTTCGAGAAAAGAATATTGTTTTGACTCGCAATTTACGGAACTGACACGTATTTTTATTGAATTTTTCTCTCAGTGCATTCTTGAATTTTCAGGGAAGAAAATTAATCAAGATTCAGATTTTACAAAATATTCAGACTCTTTTGCGAATTTAAGTACGTTGAAGAATTTTGATCTTCATACTCGTCAAAATTTTAGAATTTTACGGAATTTCCTTTACTCCTCCTCATCATCATCCAACTTGAATTCAGTGTCACTGTGTTGGAAATTAGTGCTAAACTACCCATGAAATTTAATTTTTTTCTAATAGTGCATTCTATTATTACGCAAAGCGTGAATAATGATCTTGAAATGTTGTAGAAATCGGTAAATTTTGATTTTCAAATCTCATGGCAGCTAATATTTACTTCTTTTTAATGAATAAAAAAACATGAACGTATGAGCTACTAGCAAAAACATGCACTGTTTTCTCCGTACATATAAAAGAAAACTATTTTCTTGAAAAAAAAAAAAGGAAAAAAAGGAGTTCATACTGTGGAGAAACTAGAAAAAAAATATTCAAATTTCTCAACAAGATATGTCACTCACCGATTATCCATGGATATCGAGACAGGTAGCGGAAAGTCGCTCATAACCCCTCCTCGACAGAGCCGAACCAGTCCCTTTTACACGTTCTAAACTCCAGATAAATGAGAAATTTTTCGGTTCATCCTCATCTCTAACTCTACCAAACGTTTGACCATCATTTCGTTTTCACGGTCGCTCCTTTCGTACCTTTTTCCCCAAAAAATCACTGGACTCCTTTATCCCATCGGCACCGGCGCCAGGCGCCAACGTCTTCACGCCTCTTCAGTCCATATATATTTTTTTTCTCCCATTCGCTCTCATCCTCTCAACCCTCTCAGCCCGAAAACACCACTCCCCCAAAGTGCCCATAAAAGTAGAAATAAAAATCATTCATGGATTTAAAAACTCAATTCATTAGTGACATCACATTTTCATTCTAATGTACTTGGAAGTGTAAATGGGCCCTGTGGAGCGTTCTCACATTGTCGTTAGGCGTTTACACCTGTTGGATGCTTAAAGCGCACTTGCCGAGTCACTCTCAAATAATTTATAACCCCCTCTTCGAAGGGATCCCTCCGGATCCGTCCTCAGGAGGCCCGACTAAATTGACTAAATGCCGTGCTAATTTCATTTAGCACCCTACCGTGTTGCTCTCGTTCTCCTGACCGTGGGGGGTTGTTTATAGAGGCCGCCATTCACCTTTGGAAGCCCAAAAGTGAAACTGACACCCCCTTTTCAATACTAAAATGACAAAGTAAGATCAGGGAATTGTTTTGCCATGCACTTTTTGGGGGCGAGATTGAAGACGAATTTGTAAAGAAACGACTAAAACAATTCAAATTTTAATTGTGACTAATAAAAATCATTATCGTGGGTTATGTCGCCTCAAATGAGTCAACTTCCGACCCTCACCTTCATGAACAACAAGTGAAAATACAATGTAAAATAGTTATTAATTATTAATAATTTAAAGTTGGTGACAAGAAAACAGCATTTCGAATGGATATGTCAAGATGACTATTTCAGTTCATCAAATAGTCGTTGTTAAAGGATTTGAAAAATAAAAAAAGAAGTTATATGATATTTAATTTTCATGGAATATAAATTCGATAATATTAAATTTCATTTGACTATTCAACCGCTTGAATTTTTGTGATTATGTCACGACTTATTTCTCCCATCCTATCATTTTTTATAAAATATCGCCCGGAAGAGAAAAAATGGCATAAATTATCAATTTTTATTCAATCGTGGATGGACCCCTTACTCTAAAATTAACACTTTTCTAATTTATAATTTGTATTACTATTCTCCATCGTACCTGAACCGATTCGATGACCGTTAACGTCCGCCTTTACCGATTTGGGTCTGACATTTATTCGACACCGCCAAATAAACGAACCCCGTCCCCTTTCCACTCCCCCGCCATGAATATCTGGTTTATTTATATTCCTAAATCTCCTAAATTCCCATATCTGCCGTGCCATCGTTTTTCCGCCGCTTTTCCTCATTTCCGTTAATGAAGTCCTCGAATTAATGGGAAACGGGAGTCCCGGTAGCGGCAGAACCGCATAATCGACGCCCAAACTGCCTTCAAAAAGATAAAAACCTGATTTTTTCACAACGACGCTCATAAGAGTGAGAAATAGAAACGAAAAAAAAAGATGAATAGGAAGGGCGTCTCACCGGACGGCGTCATTACTCTGCATGACGCGGCGCTACGGCTCCCGCTACTTCTTCAGCATCTCTACATCTTCCTTTCTTTCACAATTTTTTCTCATGTTTCTCGTCTACCATTGTATCATTCACACATCTATGGGCAACTACTCACGATGACCATTGTCGATCGAACCATCAGGTGAATTAAAATTTCACGCTCCAATCACAAAGTCATCTTTCATTCATGGACTTCACATGATAATTCATGATATCAAATTGGCGCATTAATTCTAATGATACCATGAAATAAATTTTTTCAGTCCCTTTGAATGGAAATGAAAAATTCTCGTTGATAGGTTCATTTCACAATTTTTTTTCCGGTGTTATCAGTAGGAAAATTAACGAACTTTAATGACAATTTTTTTGCTGGCTGTTCTGTCTTCTGTCAATGCAAGTATTCCATAAACTCGATAAATTCCTCATTTTGCCCTTTTCGTTCTATAGGCTAAGAATATATGCCATAGAATTGATTTTTTTTCTATCACTTCCAATTCATTACATCAATTCCGGAATTAATAGTAAACTTAAATTCGCTATGTCAACATTTCTTGATACGCGGGTGATTCCGTAATCACGAATTTTTTGGGCAGGAATGAATCAATTAATTAGTTATTTCATGGATTCATTTATTCAGAAGTTTTAAAGATGAAAATCGAAAACAAAGTGGTTTATTGAAAAGTCATTAACTCTTTAAAATTGATAATTTATTTATTAAATTTTACCGCAAGTCGTAAATTTTAATTTTTTCATCAGAATTCAAGAAATTCTCAAGTAAAAAAAATTAATTTAATCTATAGAGTCATCCAATGAAAATTGGCCTCATGCAAGCTCCCTATCCATTCAATACCAAATTGACTCTAAATGACTGATACCCATTAACCCCCATGAAAGAACAGAGAGGGTGTTAACTACACTTTCAAACACAAAACAACAAGTTGACCGAAGCGAGTAATGCCCAAACGATTGGGCGCTCGCGCGTTTCACTCATCGGGCACGGGTGGAGTAGCATCCGACCCCATTGCATGCCACAAATTGCATCAAATATTTACGCAATTGGCATGATAACCGCATTACGTGATTATGTACGCTCGTTGCGCGCGCGATCCACCGTTGCACTCGGCCATCTCTCTTTCTCTGCGCTTCACTTAGGCATGGTCTTCGGTATGTCCTATTCCCGGATACTAATGCATCCAGGTATACAAATGTAACTGGAGGGTCATTAAACGAGCATTTGTAAATTGTACGCATTGCAGGGTTTCTCCTTCCCGAGATACTTCCGGTTCTGGCACGGAGAGAAAAGAATTTATGGAATTCATTTTTCACTTGACAAATTTTCAGTTTTTCTCTAGGGCAATGTGAGTCAGTGGCTAAAATCCTTAAAGGATAAGGCTCAACTCCTGAAACATAGGGACTATTCTTGGTAAATTAAAATTTTTAACCAATTTTTTTAATTATTTCCCCAATTTTTAGGAATTTTCTGACTGAAACTGAAATTGAAGTAAACTTGGTTCTGTGACAGTATCTCTATAACGAAATTTCCATTTCCTCATGCCAATGCAATTGCATTTAATTCCTGAGTAAATTTAAATTCTCTGCAGGCACTTTGAACAGGCCGAAAAATAAAGTTTCCTTCATCCCCTCCCGACATTACGATATTTCTGTTCCGATTTTGCGTCAAGAACAACAACGTTTGTGGCCTGCTCGAAAAAACGCGCGCTCTGATTGTCTGCAAAATTTTCGGGGCTCACGAACATAGAAAGGCGTATTGACATTGCCTGCACAACAACAGATAACACAATAACCTCCAGAATGAACAACTGTTCATTTGAAGAGTCTGCAGCCGAAGACGAAATATTGAAAAATTTTGACGAACAGACACAAGCTATTATACATAGTAAAACATTAGCAAAAGAAATTTACCGATCGGCATCTGCTAATCTCTAACACATGCAAGAAGTGGCGAGAAGAGAACAAAAATTCACTGTCTAGCTTTGAAGAAAACAATCCAAATGGGAATTTTGAAAGTCTAAAAGCAAAACTTAAACCACCAACTTTATGGAGTATGTTCTATGCAATTTATTCAATTATTGCCAAAATTCATTTTTACCTTTTACTTTCTTGCATTGAGTACTTTTTGCCCGCCCGACCAGCGAAATTGTCGGCTTCGCCTCGGCTTTGCCAAGTCGGGTGGGTGAAGTCCGTGAAGTCGCGGTGTGGCCGAGTGGCGCGCTTGAGTAGATAATACAAGTGGGAAGAGCAGACGTCAACGATATTTTACTGGTAATTAATATGAATCATTGAATGTACTTTCGAGTTGGGATGAAGGAGAATAGTATATAATACTCCTCCAGAACGCTGATTGCCCCGTATATGCGTATCCCATCCTATATTACCAAAGGAGATGATGTGGAAGTATGGAAATTTTTGGGAGAATCAATTGTTTTTTTATCGACTTTAATCTCGAGTTATAGTGAGAATCAATATGGTGAAACGTCCCACGTAGGATTTGCCAACATAACGGGCAGCGGCCAATATTCAGCCCACAATCGATTAGCCGATTGTCGGTTCAGCTAGCTTCAGCCACCAGTGGCCCAAAGTTCGCCAGGCGAGCTATAGCCATCGGTTAAATTAATGTAATAATAGTAATATTAATAACAGTCACAATAAAATAATAATTTTAATAATAATAATGATCAAAATTAACATAATAGTGTAACACGATTTAATTATTGTTATCATGATTACTATTTTATTATCTTAAAAAATGAACTATATTTTATAGAAAATTATAGTGGTTTAGAATATAATAA
>JAPYZM010003858.1:0-10365 GCA_030522845.1 Psyttalia concolor
GTTCCGAAACTTCTATGAAATGTACCGATAGCGCCCTCTGGCGGTCAAACAAAAATAAGGATTTTAAGGTACCTTAAACGCGAAGAATTCCTCCCCTGGAGAGTTGACCTTGATGGCGACTTCTCCTGGAGTTTGAGAGAGGGCAACGTGTCTTCCTCGAGCAAGGACTCTGAGATCTGGGACTCAGGATTAGGATGCGCGGTAGCGTCCCGGCCAAGTCCATGTTTGTCGTGTATGATATTCACCTAACAACTTCCCCGAGCACCACTCCGCCTCTGCCGCTGGAGCTTTGCTTTTTTTTAATAAGAAAACGTGGTAGAATAGCGAATAATTAGCCTTGGATTTATGATATAATTCGAGGATGACCTTCGGATTAGAATTTTTGAGAGTTTATCTTCTACTCTAGTCTTACGTTGGGCCCCGGAAGGAGGGGTTCTCTATTCAAGTCGCGATTTTACGCCCTCCCCTTTTACGGTGGATTCCACAAGCAGTGGCAGCGGGGTCGGTACACGCGAGAACTCCGATGCAGCAGGCCCGAAAATGAGGCCCTTGTGCAGGGCCCTAAAGGTTCTATGCACCAATTGACGGGGTTTTGGCGTTGCTAGAACAAAAAAAGGCGAAAATGGGCCTTTTTCGGTCACCTCACGTGACCCCCTTTCATCTCTACCTGCTGTAACCATGTAATTGGTTACAGTCCAAACCAATACATTCGAAATATTAAACTTTCATTTATTATACGTACAAATCAACATGTGGTTTGTCATTCGCATGCACAGTAACAAAGAACAAGTATCAAATAGTTTTATAAATACATTGAGAATGCCGCATCCTCATTAGTTTCAACCAATTGACGAAAAACAAGAACACACGTTCTCAGTTGAGCATTTCGATTATGGAGTATTACTCAATTCGGTTTTTCATTTCGTTAAAGCCAAATATTCGTTAATGGCGGTCTATGCGTAAACGGATTTCACTCGATGATTTTTTTTTCACGAAATCAAATGATTGAAATGAGAGCACGAAAATTGCGTGAAAAACCTGGGATATCTCGGCTAGTTATTTATTTTTTTAGTATTTCTATTATTTTTCATTCTACTTTAATAAAACTCCCGCAGTAAAAAAAATCAGGTCAAAGATCCAGTTTATCAGCAATTGTTTAAGCGTTAGCGACAATGATTACTCATGTCTCAGAATGCAATGATGGAAGTGATTGAATATTTAAACTATGAATCCATGGATAATAACCCTATTGATCAATATCCCTAGATATTCTACTCATTTCTCCCCTCCCACACTTGGAAATTACATACGAATTAGGTTAAAAGAAAACCCCGGGAATATTTAGTAATCTTTTGACGTCCATTGAACTTTTCTTATCTGAGTTTTCATCATAGCTTCGAAATCTGAGCCGACATTTGCCGGAATATCGCCCAGAGATTTCGACGCTCTCCGATTATTCACTAAATTGCAATCTCCTAGAGTCGGATGCACTGGACTATTTGTTAACATTACATTTTGACACTTTATTTGTAAGTCTTGGCATGAATCACTTATCGGGTTCGGCGAGCTCTCCCCACATCGACGAGCACTCGGCGAGCCAGAATTTAAATTTTCTAGACTTGTTTCACTCTCAAATTTCGCCGAGATCTGATCCTCCAGATTTTTCCGGTTCGTTTGGAATTCGATCTCCCACTGGGTCTGGGGGGTTTCGCTGCCGTCCACCAGCCGATTATTTATATTCTCCGTTCGATGATGCGCGAGACGCATAATTTCCTGAATACATAACAAGTTCAACGGTTATTTATCGTGGGAAACTTCACTATTCTCACAATTTTTTACAGATTTTTCATTCAACGTTTATTGATAAACTAAAATACTTTTTCAGTTTACGTTTTTCTGTTTAAAAAGTCATAATTACTCTGTTCATCTCGGGTTCGTAATTCAGACTCATCTCGGGGCTCAATAATTCCGCCCCCACGCCAGGCTCTCGTGGCCCATTTGCTGAAATATAAAAACAATTGAATTATAAATGACCCATGAGATGTTATTAACTTTGAATAGTTTATTCAACGCTATTTTACCGTAGGCTCTCCGATGTTCGTGAATCTGATTACTAATCTCCTCAAGCGTCCTGATACTCTTCGCATAATTTCTTTTAGCATCTCTCACGGCTTTTTGCAAGCACTCGACTTGTTGCTTTTGCATTTCCAATTTTTCTTCACAAAGCGTCCACGCCTCGAAGTATGGACGCGCTTTGATTATCGCTCGGTGGTATTTTTTTTCATACTCCTGGGCCTTCATCTCCGCATTACTGAAGATCAAGGCTTTCCGCAAGTGCTCCTTCTCGCACTCTGCCTTTTGATTGGCTGCATTCATCACCTCAAGAGAAATATTGATCAATTAAATAATTTATTTATCCACTCGTCTCTCAACAACTCTTCAAGCGTTCGTAGAAAATATTCATCAATGAATCTACGAGTTCATTGAATCAATTAAATTACTAAATTACAAACAATGAATCTCACTTTGGTAGTTGCATGGTTCAATATATCCTGCCATGTCTGATCAAAATTCACTTCCTGTTTACTCGACATGCACCAGATTTCCGCAGACGCTGCATTTTTTTTCGCCGCTGCGTGAAATTCGCTAGCTCGTTGGAATCGCTGCGTTTGATATTGGCACTGAACCTAAACATATAATTATTAATATATTCCGTAAACCCCCTGGACACAAAAATTTCCATTCGTCACTTCTTGAGAGTAATTCCTTCATTCAATCAATAATCCTCCAACGAAGATCCGTATATTATAAACAAATGGTCGGAGAATGTGTAAAATAAATTAAATAATCGCCGCATGTTTCATTGGAGTTTAATTAAACAGGAAAAATCAGAATGTCATGTTAAAGTCTTTTCCGGGGAATTTTGTTACAATGGAAATGTTTAAGTGCATTACAAAAATTATCCACATTAGTTATTACCTTCTTTTTCTTGCACATGAACTCACTATATTTAACATGACTCACCTGAGCTCGTCGTGCTTCCTCCAAGGCTTCGTAATAACATCGTGCTTTATCAATGCAACCAGAGCCGATTTTGCTCGTGATTTCGCCCAACTGCCCGCCTATGTCCGAGAGTAATTGTTTATAAACTGAATACGCTTCCTGAAATTGATGAGATAGTCTTTATTACTTTGTTTACGTTAACTTCAAGCAATGTGAGCTCATAATTAACAGAAATTGCCCCACCTAATGGAACAAAATACATATTGAATATTGAAGGGAATACAATTTCCCTCAATAACAACTTTTATTGATTTTCACGTTTGTAAACAAAAGGTTTGTACTCACATCCAGCTCGCTCTCCAGTTTGTTTATGTCCTCAGTGGCATTATTTAAATTCTCCAATTCAATCTACAAATCAACAGAGACCAACGATTGAGAACCCCCTCTCATCATAACCTCGTCAGGAATGTCAATCCTCTCACCTGTATCCGCGGATCGAGTGCATCTCCACTGTCACTCACGAATTCCATCGTTTGTTTTTGTCACGAACTATTTACCCATCACCAGATCACGCCTCAACCTTTGCATTAGGCGTTCCTCTACCTCAATTCCATCATGTCATGGAGCAATGTCTCCACACAGCTTCACCATAGTCCACAGGTGATCTCTCGACCCAATCATTTATCACGATTTCATCGATGACATTCGGTACGCATTTACTTTCTTATCCTAAAAAATCAGCACGAGCTAAACTCGTTGAACTCGTCTTCCACTAATGGCTGCAAGTTTCACCCAAAATTCCGTGAAACTGCAGGACGTCAGCCTCGATAAGTCGACCAATGGCGATTGAGCAGCTGTCGCTGGATGGGAATTTGCCCGAGTGCCAACGGGCTGGGGACTCTTGGCGAGTGCTGCCACCGTTACTCGCCGGTGAATGACGTTTCGGTGGACACGTTGTCAGAGAAATAGTATGTGATCCTCATTTACACAGAGAAACTCGGCATTCATTGACGATTGCACTTGTTGTGTTGTTGAGTGACAAGGTGAGCTCGATTGCTTGCAAGTTTTAGCTGCTTTTCTTCGGCAGAAGTGAGAGAAAATGTCGGGAAAATCCAAGGCATTCACGAAGGAAGAGGAACTACTCCTCCAGGACTTTTCAAGAAATGTATCAACGAAATCGTCAGCTCTCTTCTACGGGAATGCTCTCATCGTGTCGGCTATTCCCATCTGTAAGTGCATTTTTCTCACATTTTTTGGGGAAGATTTTGGACTCTCGTTCTGATTTTACGTTGGGAGGGCTGCTTTGAGGAGATAGCGAGGGTTTTATGGGCTGGTTAAGTCATTATTGGAGGTTTTGGAGAAGGTTTTCGGACAGGCTCGGGGTTAGGAATGCTGCATTCCTCGAAGGAGGTCCATATTGGATTACAAATGATTTTTTGGTTTAATTTTCGATGGCTCGAGGTCTGCAGAATAAATTGACCAATTTCTTTTTTATTATGTCACTGCGTGATTGAAGAGTTTTAATTTTTGTTTTCAGGGCTCTTCTGGAGGATTCATCTCATCGATCTTTACTCCAACCTCATCTCCTTCGTAATCGTCACTCTTCTCAGCACATATGCCCTTGCACTGGCCTACAAAAACACGAAATTTGTTCTGAAACACAAGGTAACACAATATGAGAAATAATTAATTACAGACTAATTGAGTGCCTGACAATTGCCCTAATTCCATTGATTTATTAATGCCAACAGATCGCCGTGAAGAGGGAGGATGCAGTGACGAAAGAAATGAGTCGCAAGCTCGCTGAGGACAAGAAAATGAGCAAGAAGGAGAAGGACGAGAGGATCCTCTGGAAGAAGAACGAAGTCGCCGACTACGAGGCCACCACCTTCTCTATCTTCTACAATAACGCATTATTCTTGGCGATTGTCATCTTCGCTTCCTTCTACCTGCTGAAGAGCTTCACCCCAGCCATCAACTACATCTTCTCCGTTGGCGCTACCAGCGCAGTCCTCGCTCTCCTCTCTACAGGATCGCAGTGATCATGATGAGTGTATCAAATTTAAAACAAAAAACTTCTGTAGGGTAGTCCATTAAATGTTCTTTTGATACGTACGAATGTATAAATTTTTTTTTTCAATACAACTTTATTTATAGACAATCCGATTGTGTAGAGGATTTGTTTAGATATTATTCACTTCCCGTCCAGTTGCCTCAGTTTCTCCTATCTTTTGAAGTCCTCTCGGGGGGCGAAGATAACGAGATTAAGAAACATTCCAAAAAAAAAATAATGGCTTTGCTATTGCATTTTGTTTACCCAAATCCGTTGGAAACGTTTGGGAGGCGGACTTCCCCTACTACGTTTCGAGTGTTGTTATTCTGTTAGCCAAATTTCCTGACTCGTTGTACAGATTCCAACAATCTGCTGTTACTTCTCACTTTTCAGGCCAATTTTCTATATTCGGAGGTTCATTATTTCTGAACTGACTGCTATAAATTTTGAATAATTGATTTATGACTGGCGATTTTATTCCAAAACGTTTAGCCGAGTTTCTTCATCGTTCCCACAAGTGTGAATTTATTACAATAAACCCATTGTCGAATTTATTTTTTTTGAACAGTTAAATTTGTTTGGGACAATTAAATTTCCAATAATTAATTCTCATTTTGATAATTCTTGTAAAAAATGCTCTTCAGTCGTGCATTGGCTGATTTACCTGGCGAAAAAATGAACAAAATATGCAATAATAAGAGAATATTTAGAATTTTTGGCTACAGCTGGAGAACCACCACGAAAATACAATAAGTCTCGGTAGCTTTCGATAGCCCAGCTCCAAGTTTTTATGCTTTACTGTCGTTTACGCTTGTCATAAAGGATTTCGTCTCTATTTTCGTAACGACAACAGTGCGTGCTGAACTCCTCAACATCTGAAAGCACATTCGATCCAGTTGAATCGTTACAAAAGTATTATCTGTAAGTCGAGTGAGAGTTCAGTCTCAAACTATCGAATGAAAAAGAACCCTAGATGACAGAGGATATTTTCAATTCTCATTCACTTTCCCATAATCACACAATTTTCTAACTATTTACCTAAAAACAATTTTCTTAATTTATTATTTCAATCCTAAGAGTGCATTAGAAACTTATTCGCGAGCTTTTCGACTACGACTTGAATGAAATCTATTTAATTCCCAGTTCAGTTGGACTTAATTAATCCTCCTTAAATAATTGATCGATAGCATCAATACTAGTGGGATTAAATTCCAACATTTGGCCGTCTAAAGTTATAAAAAAAACTTTCTTCTAGGAATTTTTTGCCTCTCGCCTTCAGGTCTGGATTTGATATTCTCCACTGCTTTTACTCTCTACTATTCTCAATCCCAGAATAGCGCAAGCGTCGCATCTTCTGCTGCCGCTTCCAATCTCGTCGGGATTGGCTGGAGCTTTCGACTGGGAGAAGGCGGAAAATGTTCGTCGCGTGAGGCAAGGGGGAAACGAGGGTTCATACCCGCAACCGCTATACCCCCGGCTATGAATATTACCGGGGAAGCTGGGGCACGCACGGCCCAGTATCAAAAACAGTTCATCATCGGCGAGCGGCGAGAAACGTGGATTATCTCTTATTGTCCGTATCATTAGATTTATCAAGTGACAAGGGTTTTTAATTAGTACCGCTAAGATGGTATGTTCAATTCCTGATGATCTTGTAAGTCGTCAACCTGGTAAACACACACGATAAATCTGGACTATCTTTCTCTCATCATAACACTTCTCTCTTTTCAAAATCAGTAGCGAAACTCCTCCGATAAAATGACTCGAGTCGATTTTCCCTGCCGTACAATTTTCAATTAAAAATCGGCAATAACTCGAGCCGTTTTATCGATTCGCTGATTAAATTAATCGAACGCATTCGCCGATCTAAATTTCTCTGCTACACTTTCTTCATTAATTTTTTGTTTCACCTGCATCAGTGTTTTATTCAATGAGAACTCTAACCGGATTAATTGGCTCGATCGGTACAATAAGTGAATTAAATTACTCGATCATGACATAAAACTGAAGTGCGAGTTTACCAAGCTACCGACGACTGTTTATTATTCCCTTCCTCAAACGAACTAAATGAAATTAAAAAACAAAAGTGGAATTTGTTATTCTGCATGGATCGACTTTGAAAAATTTTGCACCTCTGAATGTTCTGTCAACTCGATTGGATCCTCCTCGATCCGACCTTTAATGTCATTTAGATATTGCTTTGCGATTTTGAAATGTGAACAGATGATTCAATAATTTCTCTTGATGCACAGGCCGACGAACTGCCCCCAGAACAAATCGCTGGTGAGTAGTAAAAATAATCTCCAGGCGTTTCTTTTTTTTTTCTAATCATTGAGAGAGTGAACACGAAGAATCAAATGTTGTTGCCCCATTTTCTCGACTCCCCGCGTTACCGCACTCGAGTTTATTTACGTTTTACTCTATCGCCGGCAGCAGCAGCTGCTTTGGCTCCTGACTAAGTATAGTCTGAACATGATGGAGGAGTATCGAGTGACGATTGATCCAGCAATCCGAGTCTCGCTATGAATAGAATCCGTTTATTCCCTGTATTGTTAATTTTTGGATTGAGAGGCTATTGTTTACATTATTAATTCCCTAAGATCATTGGAGGAGGTACGGAGCTGGGGAAATAATCGAAGTAGATTAAGCCGGAGGGAGCATTCCCATCGGATCTAAATTTGAACGCTTGGGGCCTACTCGTCTGACTCGAGTGGGTCATTTCTACTGGGGAACTAAATTTTTGCGGAACGCCTTCCGAGTATTTTTCAGCGGTTAAAGGGGGAAATTAAATTGTTAAATTATAGTAAATAAATTATTTCATACGTTAAACGTTCGCCTGAGATTTTTAGACCCCCTCAATTAACGAAATGACTAATGGAAAATCTTCCAGTTCTGCGCAAGGCATTCGACAGTTTTGACCGCGAGAAGAGCGGGAGCATCCCCACGGACATGGTTGCCGACATCCTCCGACTGATGGGCCAGCCCTTCAACAAAAAAATCCTCGACGAACTCATCGACGAAGTCGACGCCGACAGTAATTTCTCAATTCATAATTTTCCAATCTCTCTGAACAGTTTCTCTAATCGAATTGCTCCCCAGAATCCGGTCGTTTGGAGTTTGACGAATTCGTAACGCTCGCCGCGAAGTTCATCGTCGAGGAGGACGCCGAGGCCCTCGAGAAGGAACTCCGAGAGGCATTCAGGCTCTACGATAAAGAAGGTAACAAGACCTTGATGATATTACGCGTCGTTGAAAGCTCCCTGTCATTGGAGTTGAGCCAAGACGGATTGAATGAAAGCGCAAATGTTGTCAAACAACTAAACGAGAATAGATGATCCATGAAACACATGACGTGCCACATTGTTCAGCTGGAATTAGAATACAAAAATATTATTTGAGATTATGATCATTGTTACCATTGAAAGTTCTAAAATCCCTCGTTGGCTCTCTTTGTTCATTCGCCAGTGTATGGAAATTACTCATTAATTAATTATTATTCTGAAGGCAACGGGTATATTCCAACAACATGCTTGAGAGAAATCCTTCGAGAACTCGATGACCAACTTACGGATGAGGAGCTGGACATCATGATCGAGGAAATTGATTCTGATGGATCTGGCACTGTTGACTTTGATGGTAAGGGATTGTTCATTGAATCAATTGAAAGATTTGAAGTTCGCGGAAAATAGCAAGGAAGTCCTGCAGAAATCGTTTTGATAGAACCAATTGAGGTCGTCTGCTGAAGAATCTGACGGAATTTTTATTAGAAATTTAACAGAATTCCCTGTAAAAATCCGCGGAATTTATCTGTTAAATATTTTGGCGCACGATCATCCATCACTTTCACTACGACAGAAACAATCATCATCCATCAGTTGGCTTCCTCAAATTTGTACCACTTGAACATTTCCTGGCATCCTAAAATCTTTAGCACAAATAAAATAGTCTATTTTCCGAATCGCTCACCGAAATCCGTGGCGTTTCATGTTTACTACTCAGAAGTTGGCACATGCTCTTACACTCTACGTGTCAGGTGAAAAATCATTAAATAAACCATGATTTGCTTTCAGAATTTATGGAAATGATGACTGGCGAATAGACATCCTCAGTTGACACTGGAAGCGTCAATGAAAATCATTTTGTTCTGCTGTCATCTCATACTCTCGACTCACTCCTCGCATTGATTGATATTGATTTTATACACCATTAATCATGTTAAGTCTCTGACATTATAAATCTTTACGTTCGCATTTGTAAACAATTACATTGTCACCGGACTCTGATGCAATACGTCGTAATTGCCTGATATACATTATTCTTTCGTACGCATATTATTTTTATAGCGAATCATTGGAGATTTGTTCGTACCCAGTGATTCTGTTAAACCCGACATTCATTCATTGTTATAAATAAAATATTTCAAAGGATGAAATATTTTTTATTCCACCGTATTCAATTAGTTTGCAAAGCCGCGGAGCTGGAGCTGCTCTCCACGAAAGCGAGGGCGCGCGAGCGGGAGCCGAACACTGGAAAATCTCCCGAATCTATCCTACGTTAGCAATCATTTGTTCACTTGAAAATTGGTAAATAAAAAAATTTCAAATACCGAACGCCAGCCAAATTGTTGTCTAGATAACTGCGGACTAAAGCAAATTCATTATATATAGGCCCCCGCTGCTGACAATTTTCCTGCTCTGCACTTGTAACAAAATTTACGTCGATTGCAGAATATTCCAGCAGGTACGCCAATATTGCCGTCCATCAGTTGATGATGTTCCCAGGTTGAATAAGAGATGGATACCAACAATGAAATATTCATTGAACCAGCTAGAGCACTCGAGTTTACAGCAGTTTTTTTATCCCTTAAAAATTCCTGCCTCCGGCAGTATGAATGCCCGCATGGAAAATGTAAAAGAGAGGGACATTTCATCATTTCGCTATTTTTTTTCTACCGATATTTCTCTGCTACAATTCATCGGCGCCTCTTCCATCAGTGATATTTTCAAAGACACACCGAGGAGGGAACGACGGTGGGAAAAATTTGCCTTCATCTCTGGCATTACACTCCCTTTTTTTGTATTATCCTGTGAATTCACGACAGTCTATTTAGCCGCGAAGAAGGATCTAAATTACATGATCGAAGCATTGACAGCGTCTTTCTCCGGTCTACTGAGTATTGTAAAAGTGAGTAGAGAGTTGGTAAAGTGATGCTTCACCACCCTCAAAAAATTTATTTTTTTCTTTTCATTTTCCTTTGAAAACTGAATTGTGGTTGTTGTTATTTATTGTGTATGATGTGGGAAATGTAA
>JAPYZM010003859.1:0-10364 GCA_030522845.1 Psyttalia concolor
AAAGTACGTCACTGTTCCGTAATTTTTACGGAATATTGTTTTGACTCGCAGGTTACGGAACTGACACGTAATTTTTATGGAATTTTTCTCTCCGTGTATACTTCGGTAAATTAATTTTTTCAAACGCATTTTTGCCCATCAGTTCACCAATTTATGAGAAATCTCAGGAGAATGGAACTAGAGGTGGAAGATTTCTACTAAGAGCCGAGCAAATATTCACATTATCATTGCTTAACCCCCGCTTTCAATTATCCAGAAATGTAATTTACCTCAAGAATTCTCCGTAGCCAGTAATCATCCACAGCTGACAGAATTTCGAGGGGCGTTAATCTACTGCTCTCCTGCAATATTTCAATGTCATCTAAAGACTCTAAAATTTGAGCCACAGCCTCTGAAAAATAAATTCCCCCAGTGAGATTGAGTTTAAAGATGTGGATAATTTTAAGGGGTTAGACCACTCAAGAATTCTACCGCTCAATTTGTTTTTTCTCTCTGGAGACCTCAAAAATCCTAGGCCAAAGGATTAGGTTGCTGAAATGAAAGAGGCCATTCTAGAATGCTCTAACCCCTCAATGACACATTATTCACCTGTTGTGCAAACGTCATCATCACCGACATCCAAAAAACTATCGCCATTCATATCAGAATGCCACTTTGGTGATGACACAGCTGCCTTGACAGACTCCTTGAGTTTTCTCCTAGCATTAAATTTTTTCAGTTCATCTATTGTTTCACTTAAATGTACACGAGTTGCCCCCTTATCCCTGTCCCGAAGCCACTTGTGATTGAGAACCTCCTGAATTGTAATACGATTGTTGGGATTTTTAACAAGCATTCGTTCTATCAAATCCTTAGCTGATCCACTGATGTTATCCCACGTGGGAGTGTCCGTCTGAATAATATTAAGAGGACAAATGAAATAATAAATCATCGTGACAATTCATTCTGCTCCCAACGAGAATAAGAGTATTATCGTGAGGTAATTATTGTCTTATTCTAGTGAAAAGCAGAATTAACAAGTGAAATGTTGCTGATGATAATGATTCTTGACAATTATCTAACTTGTACAAATCCTTTTTCAATCGACAGCCTCAAGCGATCCCCAGAACCGATGAAGGGCATTGTACCAGTGAGGAGAATGTGAAGGAGAACCCCAGCAGCCCATACATCACCGGATTTACCATATCTTCGTAACTGCACAACTTCTGGTGCCATAAAGTGAGGAGCTCCCACCCTCCCTGATGTCCGGTTGGCAAACAATTGAAACAAATAAAACTCACCACAATCAAACCCTTGAAAGTGTTACTCGACGAGTGATAAAAGTGAAAAATCAACTAAAATGCCATGAAATTAATGAAAAAAGAGAGAAAATTAAAGGTTTTATTTTTTGATTGGAGAAATTGTAATGTGGGGAATAATGTCAATTCAGGGGGGCATATTCAGAGTCAAAACAATCAATAATTCAAGCATTTATAATGCAGTGATGATTATTACTATTCAATGACGAAGTGGTAATCATTATTGAAGAATTTATCACACCGAGAGAAAATTTGATTTCACAGAGGAAATCTTTTCGCCTCAATTATCAATAAATTTCAATGCAAAATTCTCTACCACGAGAAAAGGATCTCATCCTGAATGGAAATTGTCCTCTCGGTATGTCAAAATCACTGACGATTACCCCGTATGAAATAGTATTTATATCGGGCATACGTGATAATATTTGCTGCAAGGTAAAAAAATGGGTTAAATATCATCATCAGAGGTGTCATGTCAACTTGAATAAATTGTGTGCTGTATCATATCCCATTCGAGATTAATATTATCTATTCCGTAAGACGAGGGTAAGGAGGGGACATTAGTTGATGTAATTCCAGTGAATTAGTACATATGATTAAATTAGTATTAAAGCACTATGAGTGGGGGGTGGGAATTAGTAACAAGCAGGCAAGCAGTAGGATCAAAACAAATAATGAACTGCTTCATAGCTGTGAGAGATAAGCAAATTGTGGTACAGAGATATGGGAGATTTACCCATTAGTTTAATCAGAGTGGGAAAAAAAGATCTCTTTCACTTCTCAAATTGAATAAAGCGTCTATTATTATTATTTAATTTTTCTAATTGAATCGTCTGAGAAAAGGATATCTTTTTTTTTGTTTGTCTTTTGGTAGCACGTGTGAGAGCAAATTACTTATTATGGGACCTACTGAAAAACTTTATCGGTTGTTATTGACGTTTAGTTTTAAGTGAAGCTTACCCTCACTGTCGGCCTTCAAGTACAGCTGCCCCTTTGGGCTCAGATACTGTCGATACTCGGTCGTGTAAGTCTCTGCATTCATTTAAACGAAATTTGTAGGTATAAAATATTGTACATCTTATGGCTAAATATGGGACGCCAAAATGTGGTTAACTATTTAACTATGTTTTTTTTTTTAATTCACTACGTTTTACTGTGTTTGAATTGTCGTAGAGGGGCCGCACTGTGGCCTGTGTTGAGTGTAGTGGGAGATTTTGAATTTACAAACCCCTAAACGTTTCAGGTGTATTATTAGTACCTCGTAGTAGTTTCATAGTTAGGCACGAGAAAAAAAATATATAGTGAAAATAAAGAAAATGAAGTTGTCGATGGAAAATCAAAGGAGATTTGAATGAGTGAACAATAAATAAACGCACCGACGCCATTATTTTGAGGAGCTGGCAGTTGCATTGCTACACCGAAGCCTCGCAATTTAACTGGGGCTGAATTTTCTTTTCCAGCTAGAAGGGCACACTGTGGCTTTATATCTCGATGAATGATGTCGTTTTCGTGGCAATAACGCAGGGCTTCCAGGATTTGTCGCATGTAGTGACTGAAACGTGAGGAAAAATTTATTTTTATTCCTTGTCATGCTGCCTAGGCATCTACGATATATTCAGGATTTTGGGGATTCCCTTATTTCTTTTCTTTTTAGGGTACTTTACCTAGCTACAGTCTCGCTGTAAACAAATCCAGCTGAGGCGCGCCTCACGACTTCAAAGCAGAGATCAGGTCCGTCCATACTGGAAAGAAGAGAGAATTTTAAATGTTAAATGGCAATTTTGCCAGGTAGTTTAAGCTGCGAATTATAGATCTGTTGAATTTTACCCGACAAGTGGGAATTTCATATCAAGCACTTTTCAAAGGAGTCCACTCTCTCATACATTACTCCTTGATAATTGTAATGTCTCAAGGATTAATGGACGTAAAAGGCACTCCCTGTTATCTCCTGGGGCTGGGGCCCCTCTGGATTGACTCCAGGAGGACCAAATAATTAAGGGAAGTTGGACGATTAATTTGGGGGAGGGGGGCTATTTGCTCTAGTCTGTTAGGAGCTTATACTCACTACTCGAAGACCATGTAGAGCATTCCTTCTGAGCTGTATGTCTCCAGGAGCTCAACGATGTGGGGATGTTTTAGCATGTGGCATATTGTCGCCTCTCGTTTGAGATCTGGAAAGTGAGATGCAGGTGAGTAAAATGTGGAAATTTGAGAAAAAAACATTTCAATTGCATTGTTGGGGATTTATTCTTACCAGCAGTACTCAGTCCAGGACTAGAAGTGAATTTTGCAACATCTACGATCTTAACTGCAAAGGTTTGGGCAGTCTGGCGGTGGATGCATTTTCGGACAACGCTGAATGGTCCCCTGGGGCACAGAAATACAGAGGAATTAGTGAAAATTAGTTAGAAAGGATTTGACAATTCTTTTTTCAAGCGTAAATTTAATATTTTCAAGTCATTCGCTAGTTTGTTCCTCCGTGGAAAGTTTGCTCATAAGATTGTCGGGCAGTTAATCCTTCGGAAATCCCAGAAATTGAATTTTTCCCGGTAGGATTTTACACTAGTCGTAGACTCAAACTGTTCTCTTGTTGGTAATTGCGTAGAGCCAAATTGAGATTGAGTAATGCCCATTTTGGAGGAGTTTTCAGACTTCAAACTGTGGTCTATATTTAGAAATTCACGCGGCCGGAAGTGCCAAAGTCGAAAATTGTAGCGCAGTTTAGGCAGAATTTTGTGCGCACGATATGATATTGGAAAGTTTCATCTTCGGTTCAATAGAAAATGGAGATAACACTTGGCGATCTAATCGGGCTTTCTTAGATGTGATTTCTCCAGTCGCCAGATTTTATCTCCACTTTTATCAAACAATCGGTTAAAAGAGACAGCTGCAGTACATGTGTTGGGCGAAATATTTCTAGGGCAATATGTGTACCCGTATTGCCAAAGGTAGGTTTTTTTTTCGTATCTCTAGAGCCTATAAAATCCAATCATTGTCAGCTCGAGGCTGCAAATAATCTAGAAATTCTCACGTGAAACTATGGATTACAAAGTTCTTCTGATCGCTTTAATCCTCCGCGCTGAAGCCAGAACATTTCGGGGTAATGAGTTTACACCTGTAAAATCCTACATTAATTAACCACTTGTTTAAACAAATTTCGCGTGACTGTCAGACCCGATAGTCGACTGATTATGAGAGAAAGAGTTTTCCCGGATTTTTCCCCGTCCTCTAATTAATATTCAAAATAAAAATGAGGATTACGTGTCAGCCAATCTAGGAATAATTGTAATCCGCAAACTGATATTTTGATTATCATCTTCAAGGAGACAACTGCATCATATTCGTGAACTATCGAGATGGAGATCTGCGGGAGCCCCAGCCCCTCATCCTCTCGCCATCCGGGAGTTCCTACACTTTCCTGTACCCACAGAAAAAAACCGGCGAGCTGACTCTTCAATCCAGGGAAAAATTAATCCTCTCCTGTCCTGGCGACAGGAACTTCATCCAAGGTATTCCAAGCCTGAAGAGAACAATGGAAGCAGAAGTTGTGTGTCTCCGAGGCAAAACTTTCATCACCAGAGGAGTCCAATTCGACTTCGGCTCGGTCTCCTGTCGAGCTCTACCATTTCACGAGGCACGTCGCAAGGACAACGCCTGCCTCAGAGACTCAACTTCCCTAGAAATTGGTTTTCAGTTGGCAAAGGCTTTCCTACCGACACTGGAGGTCTGCCGAGACGACGAAACATTTGCCACGTACTACACAAAGTACTTACTGTCGAAGAGCATAGGGGCCTATCACTCGTCATTCCCCAGGCCATTCAGATGGATCTCTGGGGATTTTTACGGCACCTATGACATGGATTTACTGTACAAGATGACAAATCAACTGGTGACATTAACGAGATTACTGAACTCCAAGAGTTTGGCGAATAAGTACATCAACCGAACGATGTTCATGGCGAGGGGACATCTGTCAGCAAAAGCTGATTTTATTTATGGCAGCGCTCAGAGATCGACATTCTGGTACCTGAATGCCGCACCTCAATGGCAGACATTCAATGGGGGCAATTGGCAAACACTGGAGAACAATGTGAGGACATTCGCCGATAGAAATTCTATAGATTTAGTCGTCTACACGGGAACACATGGACAAATGAGCCTGTTGGATGAAAATAATAATGAAGTGCTGGTTTATTTGTACGCTGATCATGATAAATATGCCATTGCCGTGCCAAAATTCTTCTGGAAGATTATATACCATCCCGAGAGCATGCTGGGAACAGCTTTTGTGGGTGTTAATGATCCACACGCGGAGGCTATTACTCAGGATATGTTTGTTTGCGGAGATATTGCGGATAGAATCAACTGGCTCACTTGGCAGAAGGATAATATTTACAAGGGGGTGTCTTATGCCTGCAGTATTGATGAGCTCAGGGTGGCAATACCTTCCGTACCGAAATTAGTGGTCCGGGGACTTTTGTATTAAAGTCAGACGGACACCCTCAGCCTATAAAAAAATTGAGAAGTGTATCGTCTCTCGTAATTGTTTTTTTTTTGCTGGGGAAGTGCTTCGTCGTATCGATCATTACTTTAAATACACTGAGGAGGGAATTATTTTTTCCAGGTATTCATTTGCTTAAGAGAATTATGTGGTTTACTCGAAGGAATCGTTTCCAGGCCGACTCGATTGGGTATCGATGATGGCAATGAATTGCCTCTGGAGGTTTATTTATTTTTTTCTTAATTTCGTATTTTAGGAATTAGTGATTATGGAGGGTTATGAAGGTCCTGGGGAATCTAATTATCATCTAGAGCGATATGTTTATCATAATTAAAATCTATTCTATTCTATTTTGGGAAAATAAATAATTTCCTCCAATAAATAAATATTTACCAGTAACAATTGTTTCCTCAGGGTATGTTTATTGAAAATGATTAATTGGGAGGGAAGAGACGATTGTCAAATTTTCTATTGACCCTAGGGTTCCATTTCCCCTTAGGAAAAACAGAAAAACTTGTGAACAAAATTAAATGGTCAATGAACTAGTGCAAAAACCGAAGCATTTCCAGTCTCCGAACGTTCCTGATTTTTTCACGCACTCTCAATCCTTAAAAAATTATCCCTCCATTTTCCTGACGAATTGGATGTAATAATTCCAATCACGAATTAGCCAGTTCCTACTTAAAACTATCGGAAACATTCGCTCGGAGGCTCATAAAATCAGAGGAGGGGGGGCAAAAATCGGGATATCCTATCGAGAAATAATAATTACGAGGAAAAAAAAAATATTAATTCTCTCGTGCAGAAGACAAACTCCTGGTTCACCTGCATCCCATAATCCCCACCGGTGCACCCTTGCCCCCACCCCGCCCCTCATTTATTACCGTCGAGTCTCATCTGGGCTCATTACGCAGCCCCCACAAACACCGATTAAACGACATTGCCATCATTATCCAACACAAGCACACGATAAAAATGAATATAACGTTCGCCTACTCACTTGCCAATAATCTCACAGAGCTCGTAAACATCGTCGAAGAGTACCTCGTCATCCGCCATTGTGACCAATGAGAGTTAACCCCCAATGGGGGTTGAAATGCACCTCGAGAAACTACAAATTGTCGTCTGGAAATTAATGAATTCCTTGAGCATCAAATATTCCTTCAGTAATCAGTGATTTTTCTTTTTTCTTCATGAGAAAAACCCCTCAATATATCAATCTCTGTTTTGTTGTGGCTCGTACAACGTGACATGGAGCCGTCACTACACAGCAAGTCTTACTGTCTCCCTCCACCTCCTCTCTCCCTTCGACGTGACACCAGTCGGCACTCACCAATTCACGTCAAAACCGGCTAAAAATTCTCACACGATTAATACCGAGTAAAATAATTAAACCAAAATAATGAAATTCAGGTAGTGTCCCATCACAGACCACCATCGCCATCAATTCCAGAGTTAATCGATTATTTTCACGATATTTTATTTATTCTATTCACTGAAGTCAACTCCATTGTTTCCATATTCACTGAACTCAGTTTCATTTCACTTGGAGAATGCGAGAGAAATCAACCACTGGATATTAATACCATTTTTTAAAATCAGATATTCCCCTGCACCCCCGCCCTTGGTTTACCACCCTCAGACGAGCGTATGAGTCCTCGGTGGCGTTGAAAAATACCAACTCAGGCTCATTATGATGGATGGAGTGCAGTTGCAGTGTAGAAAGAGGAGTGAAAAAACAGCTGATGAATTTTGGGTTACTGTGCTCTCGTGATTGTCCCTATTGTTTAATATAAATGTTCAATAATTTTAACTATCGGCTATTTCGAGGGCTGGGTGAAACGAAGAGTCGTCCTATCTATACACTTCAAGGCAAGACTGGTTGCATTAAAGTTGCTGGGGCGACTGCGCCAAACACCGACGTTGTACTATCACCCCCTTTGGGTTAGTAGTGGGGCGGGCGTGGCGGCTT
The DNA here is from genome assembly GCA_030522845.1 of Psyttalia concolor. NCBI lineage: Eukaryota > Metazoa > Arthropoda > Insecta > Hymenoptera > Braconidae > Psyttalia > Psyttalia concolor. The sequence goes on from JAPYZM010003859.1 coordinate 7,772, forward strand.
TTGCCTCATCTGTTGCCCTATGCTCACTTTTAACTATTATACATTGTTCACCTTTATCTGGCCTTTTTTAATTCAATGATTTTTCTCGTAGTCGTTTTTTTTTTCTTTTTTTTCAATAAAACAATATCCGCTTTCGCAACTGCATGGAGAACAGCCAGTGATTTTACATTTCAGCCATTGACCAATGATTTTCCTCCCTTTCAGAAGTTTATGCTGGAAAATTGCAGGGCTAATTATTTTCTATTGAAGTTATTAAATGGATAAGATCATTGTTAACGAATTAATTAACGATTGAAGAAGGAATCGTTAATTTTCTGAAGGAAATTATTCATTCAGCGATTAGTAAGGAATATTGTTAATTAATTTAAATATTAATGTTGATTAAAATGTAGGATTATGTGGGGTTGTTGTTAAGGGTTGGTTTGGGGGGTAGCTCCCGAAATAAATCCGTTGAAATTCGCGGAAAGTCGCAATGGAAAATGTAAAATTGTCCAGTGCCAATTGAATTCTTCACTTGCTGTTTAACATCGGAGTACTTCACTCCTTGTGTAGGAGATAATAATGTAGGGTGGAGAAAAAGTGGTTGTTGAGGTATGAAAACATTCCCTTCGACGCTCGTACGCTATATGCCGCGCTCGAAATACTCCTGCTCGATTGTGCGGATATTACTCATTAACCCCCTTTAGAAATCACACCACTAGCGATACAATAGGTTCGTTGACTCTCTTGGAAGATTATTTTATATTCTTCCTCCTCGGTAAGAAAATTGTCGCGGGGCTGAGGAGCTTGCGCTGGGGAGAAATCATTACCTTCGGGGCCTTCGGGATTATTTTGGGACAGATCGAATTGGCTATTGACTCATTGAATTGTCGATTTTTTACCGAAGACCTGGGGCTCGAGCTCGCAAGGTGTCGATCGATAGCGAGAGCTGACGCTTCTTGGGGGGTTTAAATCGAGCGCGGTTTCCACGGACTCCCTAGTTTATCGGGCATTGGCAGGGCAGGCGACGACTGGTTGAAAAAAATCTGGGAATTTTGAAATGTTCGGGGTCATGGCAATCGTCATTGGTAGAAAAAATAATTTTTGGTAAGCGAAATTGAGGCTTTGAATTTTTTTTACCGATTTTTTTTTTTATCTCGAAGGGGCTATTTTCTTTCGTTGATCAGACCTTATGACTCTGCACCGTCCGTCGAGTATTTTTCCATCGTGGTAATTGAATTTGCGGAATTTGCAGCGACAGATGACTCAATTGTTTCACTTTTATTTAGATTTACTACGAAAATAAAACTGAAAAAATTTTAAACATTTGGGCCGGGAAGAATTGTATAAAAATAAGCCATTAGAATGGCTTCCATAGGAATAAAAATTTCCATTAGATTATCCTGAAAAAAAAAAACAATTATTTTCATTATTATAATTTGTTATTATCATAGCCTCCGGCCTCCAGCCCCCAGCCTCCAGCTTCCAGATCGGATTCCCCTTGTGGTTAACCTGGTCTACAACGAAATTGACAATAGTCTCTTCTCCCACAATTACCAATTTTTTTTTCAGTGAATCTGCTTCATCGACTCGATTATTACTTTATAAAGTCGACGAAGTTGTTCTATCATAAAAAATAAATAATTACGGGAGAAGAGGTAATTTGTAAAATTTTCAGCAGACCCCGGAGTTCCGTTTCCCCTTAAGTAGATTTGTCCCGGCGGCCGTCCACTCCGTTTGCCGAACTCTGTCGGAGCTTTTTCTACTTTCTCTACACCTCGACCAAATTTTCAACCCAGAAATATCCGATTTTTGTTCATTAAATTTCCTGTGCGTTAGTAGAATTCATACACATACACTCGAGCATAATCGAAAATCCATCGAGTTCTCCGCCTCATTTTGCGTCATTCATATTTTGTGTCATAAACGGGGCATTTCAGGTGCTCTGCAATGAAAAAATTTAATAAAAATTCGACATCCAACTTGTCGCGCTCTTGAGTTGCTCAGTCCGAGGGCCAATGCTCCCACGGGGATCTCTGGCAATCCGCTGACATCACTTCCATAATCGTCCACCACTTCTGATAAGTGACAATGGACTCTCGAGTACCTCAAGTAGATTCCCTGATGGGGCACTCGACGATGCCGAAACTCGGTCAAATCGCCGTTTAATGCTCCATCGGGCCTCAATGACGGAGTAACCGATGATATTATCATTCTCTCAAGCCGCTTGCGGAGGGCTCGACCCTCTCAGCCTTTGAATTTTCCCCCCAACAAACGCCGGAAATCGATGACAAGAGGACTTTTCATCTATCGACAAACTCATTGAAATCTTCTGATGCATTTTTATTTGAAGGGACATTCAGACGTCCGAAAATGAGTCTCCCACACGTGGAGAAATTTTCAATAAAATTCAATCAACAAAAATTGTTTTTGCTAAATATTTATTCGTTTGAGAGACGTATTTACTTTTCGAAATTCCTCGAATTACTCCATAATTGTTATTGATTATTTTTCCCATCCAAATCTTGGCCAATGGGATTGCACCATTCGACGTTATTTTGTATAGCCAACACGGTATTTCAGCGGAAATTCTTGGAAATTTCACTGGAAATTT
>JAPYZM010003860.1:0-10364 GCA_030522845.1 Psyttalia concolor
TTCCTTCCAGGCGCTAGACTCTGAGGTTTCCCAGCCCCGAACCCAATAAGCAATGACCCTTGTTTCTCCAGTCGAATTTTCACCCTCCTTTTTAAGTTTTTAGCCAATGACATAACCTCTCTCATCGAGAACACCTTCGACATACTCCCTCTTCGTTTTCCACCTTTGGATATTTCAATCAGCAACAAATTTGTACTCATTTTTAGATAGTTGGCATCCAACCTCAGAAGTGTAGACTCACACTAAATTCCAAGTGTATCCGGAAGTGAAATAAATTGTTAATTCATTGAATATTATACTCGTGTGTACGTATCACTAATTGTCAACGTTTCCAGTTTCGCGTCATATTCTCATCTCATTCTTTCCTTGATCGAATCCACGTTCAATCATAAGTGATACAAGGAACCCACTCGGCGTATCACGTTTTCCCACAAAACAATTGCGAATCAACCAACTAACCAAATTTACAACTTGGCTAGAATCTTTAAAGATCGTTGCTCTGTGGTGAAACAACAAAATTAGCAGAGACAAAAAATTGGTCAGATGTTTGCTTGGAATAACCAATCATTTGTCATCGATTGAGAAGTTACTATTGGATTCTATCAGAGTTCTACATGGCAAGCAAGCCCTGCTACGATTACTTCCCTCGTGACCTCCCAATCGATCCCCCCCTCAACCCCATCAAATTCCGATTACTCACCTGAAACTGTTCCTCAAATTGATGTTCTCCTCTCCCCCCTGTTCCGCCCTCTTGGTATACCGATGTAGAACGCAGAGCGCCACCAGCAGAATGATAATAATAAGAATGAGTGCCACAGAGATCTGGAGTACGACCCCAAGAGTGCCATTGTCAGCCACAGCAACGACACTGGGTTCCAGTCCCCCGAACAGTGGATTGAGGTATCCGCTGTAAGCCGGGAGTACCTGTCTTCCACCAAACACCACGACCTCGACAAATCCCGTGTAATTGGAGCCCTCGTCGATGTACCCATCGACTGGTGGGTATACCCCCTCAGGTTGTCCCTCCATAGCAATCATATTCGCTGAATTGTCACGCCTGCGTCTTGCCCCAGGTGTCGTGACATTCCCAGGCGCTGTAGGAGTGGCAGTTGTAGTGATGAGAGGAGTCGTCGATCCCACAGAAACAGTAGTTGCAGCAGGTGAAGTAGTTTCAACACTGGGGGCAGTTGTTGATGTGAGATTGACCGGGCCCTGCACGTCAGGCAGAAGATGAAGAGTGGGAGAGGGCTTAGGTCTGAGTCCAATACACTTGTCACAGCTGGAGGAGCCATTGAAGATGACTCTCCCATCGCCGAGGAAGACCTCGGTATGCAGATCATTGCTGTCAAACATTTCAGCCAGATAGGCCCCACCAGCTGGGGACGCGTGGGCATAATGGAAGGAATGAACGTCCAGGTCTTCGGGGGCTGGCAAATCCCCGGAGGTCTGTCCTGGCGCCAGCTTCACCAGGAAAATCCTGTAGCAGCAGATAGGGCCGTTCCTCTCGGAGATCCTCGGCAGGTACAGCTTGAACAGCTGTCTCCCCTCATTCTGGATTTTTCGCCAAGTCCTCAGGTTCAAACTCTCACGATCTGGTATGCTGATGGGCATTGTGCAGTTGCCGGTAGCTGGCTTTCCAGGACTCCGCAGCCTCGTCACACCGTAGATCCTCACCGTATAGTTGGTATTCGCTGGGACTCTCTTGAACTCGAAGATTCGGTCTATCTCCTTGGCATTGTGATCCACTGGACCCCAGCGATCCTCGTGAGAGCGTCCTCGCTCATTCTTGTAATGCGACACACCAGTCAACTCGACACCGTACCTGGTGATCTGACCATTGGGAATGGCTGGTGGTGACCAGCTAACTGATACAAAACTCGTTCTGCTGATATAATCGAATTTACAACTGACCGTGAGATTCTCGGGGGGGCTGCAGATGCCATCCATAGTCGTTCCATTCACCTCTGCACTCCAATTGCCGCATTGTTTCGTGTAGTAGCTGCAGGCGGAGATCTTGAACAAATACGTTGTGGCTGGATTGAGGTCCACGAAGACGTAGTCATTGAATTCCGAGGCCGGGTGGACTGCCTCCTTCGTCTGCACCCCGTGAATCATCATCAGAGTGTAGTAGTGAACGTGCTCCCGTAGGGCCGGCGGTGGCATTGTCCATCCAACTGTTATCGAGCTCTCGGTGAAGCCCTTCACCGAGACATTTGGCACGAAAATTGGATCGGCGTCCAGGGTTTTTATCCACCTCGGGTCGTGATACACCTGGGACTCGCCCTCTTTGTTCATGGCCGATATGCTTATCTGATATTCCGTGGAGTTCTGGAATCCCTTCAGGACGAAACTCGTTCGATCACCACCTACGGATTGACTGTAGTACTCCTTCCCCTCTTGTCCATTCTTCTGGAACATCATGCGGTAGGTGGATATGGGCATGTTGCCGTCGTTCACTGTCCAGTTGAGGAAGATCTTGTCGGCACCCACTGCCTTGATGAAGTCTATGTTCACCTGGGGCTTGTCGATGACGAAGAGGTGCCGCTGACTTGTCACTGTACCTCGGTAGTCGTTTGCCATGCATGTGTAGGTGCCATTGTCCTTTCGTAGAACACTCTCGAAGGAGAGGGTCATTATGTGGTAGGTCTCGTTCAGCTGGGAGACCGTTGTCAAGTCTCGCAGCGTCTCAATGCTCTCCGAGTTGTTGCCCTTGAGCCACGTGAAGTTGGAGAGGGGGTAGCCGTGGATGTGACAGGTTAGGTTCACTGGCTTTTCGGATTTTATGGAGATTGGGTCTGATGGCTCGATTGTACCGGGCTCTGAGGGCAAAATGGAGAGTCAGTGGAGTTTTGGGGGCATTTTTCTTTTCTCGGGAAATCATTCGGGGTTGGAAACTCATCTTTTGAGGCTTTCGGGGAGGAATTGACGAGGGAAAATCGATTTTTGAGGGGCTGGGTCTTCAATTAGTCCAGGAAATTTGGGTCTGATGGCTGAGTATGGAGACTGTAATTTTTTTGGGAGAAATCAAGGTTTGTTTCGCTGGAACTCACCAATTACACGAACGTCGATGGTCTTCTGGAGCTTCTCATGGCCGTTTGTAACAGCCATGCACGTGTAATTGCCCCGGTCCTCTAAAGTAGCTAATTTCAGGTCGAACCTGGCCTGGGTCTCGGATATCTTGATAGTCGTCAAGTTCTTATCATCCTTGACCCAGTAGATCTGCCCTGGCTCGCTGAGTTTGCAGGTGAACGAGGGAGTGCTGGCGGCCTCGATGCCATCAATCTTCTGGGAGGTCTCTATCTCTAGGGTGGCAAGGGGAATGACTGGGATTGTGACAGTCTCAGCTGTTTCTGTGACTGCAATTCAATATTTATAATGACATTGGGATGAATGGTCTTGACTGCCGGAGGCTAAATCACTCACGAGTGAAGTTAATTTCTTTAAAAGTCCGGAGGGGTCAGACTACGACATGAAAATATTTTTCCTCTCCACGTCGATTGTACTACAACTTCTCCCCCTCCCCCGAAAAATCCTCCATAAATTCTCCTAAACCGTTGGCCCCGACCTAATCGCCTACCCCTCATCGTCAATCCACCCCAACCAGAGTCCCCACCTCCTGAAGCTTTAAAACTATAAATAAATGAACTTCAAATGACTATCAATCAAAATAATAAATAAGTTGATTGGCCAAATACTCTTTTAGTATTGAAATGGAAAGAAGAGTATCCAACAACAATTAAACATTCTGTTCCCCCAACTTCGGTGAGCTGGACAAATGATAACAATAAATTATGATAACTTGCGACGTCGACATCGAGAAACAGGTGTGAAGTAGCAAATAATTGGTGGAGTATTCCATTGTCATCGCCAGTCTAGCACAGCATTTGTTATCAAATTTTCCATAAATTTATCTTGACCTTGAGGGGTGTGACTTCAGTGCGTCAATAAAGGCCTAATAAATAAATGACTTCCTCCTCGTCCTTGCACCCAGCTCAATCGCCATAGCCGAATCCCCCCCCCCCCCTCCCCCCAACTCCTCGTCACTAATTAACCCCAACCAATTTCCCCACAAGCCGAGGCATTCGCCGATGTGCAATGACAAGTATACATCGGAATGCCCCGCTCCCCCACGAGTAAACAAACACGAATCAAGCAAAGAGGATAAACCCCGTGTCCATTCTGAATGAATGACACCTACGATGACAAATGTCGTAGTAACCACAACGCCGGGCCTCAGTGAAGCTGCCTCCATTGTCCCCACTCGTTTCCATCAACAAATAAATCAATGAACCCCCCGAAAATCTCACCTGTCTCATTATCACTGGCCACGACAATGCTGAAGTAGAGAATCAAAATCAATGGTAATCTCGCCATGGGCATACGGCTTCGTAACATGGCGTCCTCTGAGGCAGCCGACGTTCTCAATCGTGACAGCCGGGCGTGTGCGGATATTCCCTTTCGTCCCTTCCCTCTACCACCTTCACACCACCACAATTTCCCCAGGGCTTCCTTCCTCAGTGGCTGAAGAAAAAATAATAAAATCGAAAATTGTTCTCTTCACTTGGCACCAAACAAGCCCATCTCCCCTACCCCCCAAGCACTAGCCCCTTCTCAGGAGCATTATCACACCTCCGACGAGTTCACCCCCCGTTGATTCATCATCACCCGGAATTTGCAATTTGCGATTGATTCAGGGTAGAACAATTCCTCAACTGATACCCACGTCAATCGATTGTCTTTGGCACTGGTTTATTATTTTTGGAGGTAAAAAAAAATTATATTTGTGCACTGAGTGTCGACACTGTACCCGGGAGCCTGTGCACAATCCACCGGCGTGTGTGCTCCCCCGTTTGTCGTACGATTTCCCGTGGAATTCTCTCGAGGGCGCGGGGAGAGAGGGCAATGGGAGACTGCGAAGCAGCTCCGCGAGATGACTCTCCTCTGTTACTCAGTGTCGGTAACCTAATTCATTGCGCAAAATCCTTGGGGACAAGTTAGGTCACTAGAGTTTGTGGCAAATAGTTTGGACATAATTAGCTGGATTGTCCAGGATTCTAGACGTCGCTCTCATAGGCTGGACGAGGTTACGGCCTGCAGAAGGTGCAGTTGTACAGGTTCCGGGAGAATCCTGGCGACTTGGACTCGAGAAAAGGTCCAATTCGAGCTTTCTTTTGATGCTTTATTCACCATCTTCTGGAATATGGTGATATTGTATTTATCAGCGATCGTTAGGTGACGCCTCTTCACAATTGAGCCGTCCCCCGCTCTCATTCCTCGACTGGAATCTTCCGGACTTGGAATTTTGTTCTCCAAATGTTTCATATTGTTTACGATTGTACAGAGTGAAGGGAGTCCTGGTGTTGCGACGTAAAATCAGACTATTCCAGGAATTGCAGAGTCTTCTGAGAAGATTAAGTGAATAAAGAGAATAAAAGCCAGGAGAACAATAAAAAAATTGAAAGACAAAGAAGGAGAGGAAATAATCGAAGGGATAAAAACAATAATCGGCATTAACAATCAGAGAAATGGACCGCCGTAAATTCAAGAATCGAGCTCTCCATTTGAATCTCCAGGCCCCCTCGACGTCGACAGCGCCGGAGGCACCAGAATCCGAGGACATGTTCAGCTCATCCCACCGGAGTTTCGTGTCCTCGCAGAAAGAATCGAGCCTGGACCTCCTCAGAAGGAGAACCCAAACCCCGACATTAACTGGAGATGAATCGACTGGTAGTCAGAAGCGCACGAGAACCGGTGAATCTGTGAATTCTCCAGGGAAGATTGCGAGACTGGAGAGCAATGGAAATAAATTCAGACCCACCCAGGAGTCCCAGAGACCGTCCCAACGTGAGGGTATCACTTCCAGACTTGGTAGGGTCACATCACAAACCAGAGAGAAGCAGAGGATATCCCAGGTGTCACAACTACAAGAAATACCAAGTCAGACGTCGTCCAAGATGTCAGGCAGACGTTTCACGCCATCAAAATCCTTGAGACTTCCGCAAAACTCTCCAGCAAAGTCCTCCCCTTCGAAGACTCGAGATCCCAGATCCTTCAAACGTCCTTCGCCTCTAGGAAGTGATAAAGAGAATAAAAGGTCTCCCCGCAAGTCAAAAACTTCAAGGATGATTTTGTCAGACGACTCGGACGAGGAGGCCCCCATTCGGCAGGAGGAGACCCTTCTGGAGAAATTCCTGGATCAGTGTGGGATCAGACCGTCTCCAGAGCACGAAAACCAATACACGATATCAGTGAATCCAGCAGGTGTTATCAAGAAGATCCAGGAGGTCCTCTCCAGTCCGGAGTTTTCAAAGGCACGAGTGATTGCCGACTGGACGGAGAGGCTGGAGGACGTTGAGAATATAAAAAAATACCTAAACCCCACAGTAATGGATCCGGACAGGCTGGCCTTCCTGAACAACGTATCCGTCGCCAGGCTTCTCCTTCAAGTCCCTCTGATCCAGACTGAAGTCCTCACCACTCTTCTACGACGTATGAACGAAGAAGTAGTTGTTGCTGATTGCCTGGAGGACGTCCCCTGGGCCTGCACTCTCCTCTCGCAACTGAGGTTTCTGGAGATTGTGGCTGATGCTGACGCCCTGACTACCAGCTTCGAGGAGCTCCTGGAGACAACTCCAGACTGGTTCCGGAGGGAGCTCATTGCCTTCATCCCCGACATCATTACTGATTCTCATCATCAGGGGATCGCTGAGATCTTCTGCAAACTCATGGAGACTGACAGTGATCTCAAGAGCGTCATCCTGGGATGCATAACAGGATTGACTCTTGGCAAGGAGTACCTCGAGGATTTGCGGAATAAAGTATTGTTGATTATGCAGGAGAGCAGGGAAATATCTGACATTCCGCCGATGGTTAAATTCTGCTTGTACGAGTGTCCCAGTGTCGAGGTCTACCAGAAGGTCCTCAGAGTGATAAGGGAACTCAAGCTGCAGCCGAGTCTGCACAAAAACCCGGAAGAATATTTCACGAGTCAGATGATGGTAGTTAATACTCTGAAGATGACGTTCATCTCGACGAAGACAGCGCCGAAGGCAGCTCTTAATATTCTCGCAGAAGTCACTAACGATAAGCCAACGATCCTGGACTTGGTCATGCTGCTGGTACTCTATAGGGATACTGCAAAGAAGAAGTTCGCGGAGAACATCCTCAGGAAGCACGTGAAGAGTGGTTACTACAGGAGTAGCCTCCTCTCCTCATTCTACAATGACTATGAACAGGTGGCGAAGGACTTTCAGTCGACGGCTTCGAATCTCTCCGGAGGTCTCCTCAAGTCCGAGGACCAAGGCCTCGTGAATTTCGCTATCGAGTGGTTCAGGCATCAGTTCGTGGCCCACAGCAAGATCTACCTCATGCAGACAGAGATAATAAATAAATTGATACTGCTGATGGGGAACAATGATCACACAGCAAAACATGCCCTGTCAGTTCTCTGCAAGATGGCGGAAACAGCTGATGAGAAGGATCAGTTGCAGAGACACTGCAAGGAGCTCACAATTCTCATGGAGAAGATTGATAAATTCGAGCTAGAGGAGGTGGGCACCATGAACGATCTGCTCTACGCCCTCTGCAGCAGTTCAAACAGCTCGGCGGAAGCCCTCCGAGATGATCTCTTCATTCTTCTCCAAAAACAGCTGGCAAATACTGATGCTCTGATCAAGTGTAAAGGAGTCGTGGGGGGTGTTATGGCAATAAAACACCTGGTGAAGAATGATGAGTCCATAAATCTGGCTAGGGAGATCCTGACGAGACTCGAGGCAAGCACGAGAAACTGCCCCAGAGGCAAAGCCCTCTTCTATGACAAGATGGGGGACGTCATCGCAAATGACAGAAGTATAAACAACGAATTCGTGAGGGAACTTACCACCAACTTCGAGGATGCTCTCGTGACCAATTATATGACTGATAGAGAGACCTATCGAGGGGACTTGACTCCCTGTTTCTCTTTAAACACTAGTGAGGGCGATGATTCGGGGCCCGAGATGTTCATCCACTTTGGAGATTGCAAATATGGCGTCATCGTTCCTTCCCTGTTCAGGCTGGTCAGGATTGGGTATCTTCATATCAGCGAGAATCATGACCTGGACGAGGTGAGTGCAGTCCTGGGGACGGGCATCATGATGCCCAGGGAAATGGACATGCCTGACACAAGAACTCTGGACCTCATTTTCTGCTGCATCAACTGGTACAGGGAATTGATCAGTGCTTATATTACCGAGGAGGGCGCGTTGATGAAGCAGCAGGTGGTGAAGAGGCTGGATAATTTGATGTATCTTCAGGGGGAGCTCAGCAATCTACTACCACTGGCTGAGGCCAGGTATCACCCGCCTCCCTGCTATTTTCACAAGTTTCCACCACCAGCGTTCAATCGAGTCGAGAAGAAGGTGAGCAAAAAGTCGGGGAAGAAGAAGGATTCGGAGAAGAGTACGACTGCCACTGGGGCAATTCCCGAGTGGGAGACCTGGGAAAATGGCTGCCTCATGACCATCAAGAATCCCATGTACTTCAGGAGGCTTGACGCGACGATTGTTCACTTCCTGGATACTGAGATCAGCGAAGAGCTGTCCTCACGCCACGTCTGCTTTATCGTTAAGGAGTTGTCCTCGATGCTGGACGATGACAGCGTTTTCAATCAGGGCTTCATCAAGGAGCTCATGGAACTCCTCCCCAAGATCATGACAAAGCTGAATCACTTGGTGAGCCTGCTGAGAGTTGATGATGATAGACAGAATAGGCAGGCTGTTTGGCTCATCCTGTTGTTGCTCTGTAAGATCTTCAATTGGAAGGGTTTTGAGTCTGTCACTTACTGGGGACTTCTCAGGAGCGGACTCAGGGTTCTCGCCAGCCAGACTGACGAGGCCAATAAGACTCTCAAGTCCGCCTCGCACCTGATAGCCGAGGCCTACGAGTACTTCGAGTCTCTGGCCGATGTGGCCACTCAAATCCCTGTCGCTCATGCTCTTGTCAATATGTGTAAGACTCTGATGAAACACTCGGAGACATTCACCAAGGAGCAGATGGGCAGACAAGCCAAGATGGCGTACGCCTTCTTGTGTCTCGAGTGGCCTGATGATAAGCATCTCGGGAGTCTGTACAAGGCGGCAGTCACTGGTTTGTTGAAGAACTGGATGGATCATGAGTCCAATTCATTGGAGACTGTTTCTGAGGTTCTTCAGTGGCTGCCCGGAGAGGTGAGGGATTTCTTGATTCAGAATTTAGTCGCCATATTTTAGGGGGCTTCTCTCCTCCTTCCATTGTTTTTTTCATTATTTTATCTATAATTTAGTGAATTGACATCTTTACATTATTGGTGCAGACGATTAATCCGGTTAACAATAACAAATGAAAACAAAATTAATATAAAGAATGTCTACCGGAAAATACAGAGCGTTAAATATTAATGTAATGATCAAACGATTGAAGAAGGTTTCCTGAGGGCCGGGTCATTGAAATAAATGAATAATATAATAATTATTTTGTTGCATTATATTGTCAGCAAAAAATTAGGAAATTTTTTGTTTTTAGGTCGAGAAGATGGAGAAGACAACTGATAAATTAGCGAAACTCCCAACGATCAACAGAGGAAATTTCCATTACCTCTTTCAGAAGCTTCTGGATGGGCTCATGAGGGGGGCGAAGGTCTCGTTGACAGCTGCTCAGGGAGAGGCGCAGAAGCTCCAGGTCTGGAAGGCTGTGGGGACAAATGTACAGCTGCTGGTGAAGATCTGCAAGACCATTCCCGCTAGGGCAACTCTGCTGAGCTATCTCAGGCTCATGCCCAATCTCCTGAAGATGCTGCTCAATATTGGTATGCACACGCTCGAGCACAATTTGAGGTATCAGCCTGACGAGGTCACTGGCATCCTCAAGATGATGCAGACGGGCACAAGGTACCTCAATGCTGTCTGCTGTCACAGCACCGAGAAGAAAGACATGGCTCTCACCAAATACATTCCTGCTGCCAAGAGCATTCTCGAACAGCTGGTCTACAGTGTCAAGGGGATGCTCGTGCTTAATAATAGCTCCACTGCCTTCTGGATGGGAAATCTCGTTAATAAGAATTTGGATGGCCAGGAAATACTCTCCCAGGTTTGCAGAATTTTCCTTTTGCTGCAGATTTATTTAGGCCTTTTCACTTTTTTCATGCGTCAAGTTGTGAAAATGCTGGCGATTTTGATAGCTATTTATTTTAATAAACTATTAATTTATTGTTTATGGAAAAATGTGGAGGTTAGGTACATCAAATTCTCATCTTTTAATATCATTTGTTAGTTAATTAACACATGAAATTCGATAATATCGAGCGTTCAATAAATATTGTTGGATAATATTAAACGTTAGACATCTAA
>JAPYZM010003861.1:0-20346 GCA_030522845.1 Psyttalia concolor
AATCCTGGATCCTATCCTACCTATTCCAAATCCCATCCAACAATTTCCTCTGACGTCACAAGAATGTGGAACGCTATATAAATTTCCCGTCTTTGATTTCGTGTGTTAGAGGCCGTGCGCGTGTGAAAACACTAGTTTTGATATTTTCCTGGCTGAAACACGCCGGGAAAATATTCATTACAATCTATTATTTTTGTTTGCACTTTCAAAAATTTCTCCTTCCAAGATCCGTATTTAAAGATAGTTTCATACTCCGGCAACTAATTTGTTCATCTTACGGATTGCATATGATTCTACGTACACTGGAACTCCCGCATATAGCCAGAATAGGATGCGCCTTTTTAAAACACACACTGCCGCTTCGCGGGCCGTGTGTGGCGTCGCATATCTTGTATGATAGAAGTAAAATTGTAAAATTTTCCTATTGGAGGGGAATCGGTTTCCGCAAATGTCGGGCAATGCATTCCCAATAAATACAATGTCAGTCACTTGTCGCGTTTCTGGCATATTAAAATCTAATTCTCACCAATGTTTACTAACGAAAAAAAGTTTTAATGTAGCAATTGCCGAAATATACATTGTTACGAGGTCTCCACTCGACTAATGTTCAAGGCGAACCCCTAAAAATGTCACAGTACATTGTACTAATTGAAGAAGGAAATAGATAAACATTTGAGCGGCCTAACTAATTAAAAACGAGCGAGACACTTCGCTTTACTCGTCATGAATCGTTTTGGAATGGCCGTTTAATGTCTCAGATAATATTTGGCAGACGAAATGAGTGCAATTACGGACTCCTCAATATCACATTGCGGAAAAATTAGTAAAGTATTTATGAATCTGAAGAGTTCCAAATGAGTTTTAAACGTAGAAACGGCATGAAATTTCCTAATATATAGAATTTATTCTACTGTTGAAAATCATGTCAGTTTATTTTATAGCTAGTTTCTAATAATTTCAGGAACTTCTAACAGAATTATGTCCCTCTGAAACTGCAACAATGACAGTATTTTTCATCATTTTTCCCGGTAAAATATAGGGATTTTGTACTTAAAGATATTCGGGTGAAGAGGAAAACTAGGAAGTGATGCGGAGGGGGGGGGGGGAATCTATGGTATTCTTACAGAAAACCAATCCATGAATACAAAATTTTTGCAATTTCAACTCAAAAGATCACGTACTTTTTCGCAATTTTTTCCCCCAAAAATATATTTTTTTTAACTTATTTCTTCAACTTCAACTAATTTTTTCAGCAGAAAAAAAATGAAAAATTGGCTGCATTTTTCTAGGTGCCTTTACCTTGCCGGAATATCCTTAAATACAAAATAGACAAAGAAAAAATACTGCAAGTTTATTAGATACTAAATTGTGATTGTTCTCCCTTTGTCCAGAAATACAGCGTTTAAGCAGATAAAATAAAGGATTAGCTTTTTTACATCAGTTATGCCTCGAAATAACATTACTAGATCTCTCTGATGATTCGGATAATATAAAGTGATGAAAGTAGCACGTATTATTCGAAACAACAGAGAATGAGGAAATATTCAATAACGTCGAAATACTTTCAACGACGTTATGTAGATAACTGGGGTGCAGCGTCAGCGCATTGCGCCCGACGTCTGACCTTCACGCACGCCTCGAGACGTCACCGGATTCTTCACAGGCGCGCGACAAAGACAATGACCTGATGCAATCGAATAAACAGAGTAACATAAAAACTCGTGAATTCGATGCAGCGTGGTCATTTCTTTCACCGAATGTTAAGTAACTTTTCTCGACTTTATAATCGCCTGATACCTTCAACTCAGAGTGATTTCTTATTTTTACGATAAATGTTAGTTTATCATAATAGTTATATATATTATTAATTAAATCTGAAATGAAGATAATTATTCGTATTATTCAGCCACGTGTGTTATAATCCCTAATCGAACCCTGACCGCTGGGGTCCATTACCTTTTTTTTCAAATCAATGCAACCTACCCCACTACATTTGTTGTAACAAAAGGGCTAGTACAGCGGAAATCCACCCTGACAGAGAAGGCTAGTATTGAGGAGTACCTACACAAGTAAGATTATTTTGTTTTTGGCCAAAAAATAAATAATCAACGATGTCGACTTCTGGACCAAATGGTAGTCGGCAAGGGGAATCAGATTTTGAGTCGTACTCTATCTCGCCGCAGAGAGTGAGAAGAAATCTATTCAATTCAGAGGGGAATATCAATGTAAAGGTTAATATGCGACGGAGATATTCTCAGCCATTACAACACAGTATGGCAGGTGCCATGAATCAGGAGCAGGTACGAGTAGATGTTCATTAACAGAATGATGACGATTTACCAAACGAATTACCTGGTGAAGGGTTAGCAAACAGCACGCAGAGGAATGGAATTGAGAATTCTAATTCTCGGCATGATCTGCGGGATCAGCGATCTCAACCTAGAAAGTCTTCTCAAAATGTGCCTGGAAATCCGTTCGATGAAATCGAAGTGATTTCTGAGGAGGAGGAAGATTTAGAAGAGAATGAGAACACGCCAAATCAATTATTTTCTACATCAAGCAACGTAGTTTTCCTTCGGACTGGATCATTTGCCGCGCGTGGTTTTGTTCCCGATCAAGCAGTTGAAGGAAATCGACGTGAGCCAACTGAACTTGGAGGGCAACAATCGGAAGGAGTACGACCAGCTCGACGTCTGGATCATCTCAGAGGTAAAATTATCAATTTGCATGAGCAGAGCTCCTAATAGATGCTTGGGCAGAAAATAATGGGCACAATAATAGAGGTACTGTGAATTCACATCTTGATTTGAAAGATGCACTCCATATGGTACGTAACTTCGGTGGGGAAAATTCCGATAAACTTGATGCATTTCTGACATCAGTAGAAAGTGCACAAAAATTAGGACATCGGGAACTTCAACATCTCCTACTAGAAGGAGTTTTAGGGAGTAAACTGGACGGCATTGCTATAAAACAATTGAAATATAGGACTGTTACGTCCTGGGAGCAATTGAAAACTGAATTAGAGTCTCTTTTCGGGAAAACAAAAAGTCTTGTAGGGCTTCAAGCAGAATTCAGTAAATTGCAACAGAGAGAAAATGAAGACGTTACAAGATATGTAGCTCGCACCGAGGAAGTCACTCTAGATTTCCTGAATCGTTTGCTAAACTTACACAATGAGTTCACAGATAGGGAGAGGTTAGCCTCAAAAACTCTTATGATGACTTTGGCTAAACTGATGTTCGAACAAGAACTTCGTGGACAATCGCAGATTTTAGTACGAGCACATAATTACAAAACACTTCATGAAGCCTGTATGGGAGCTATCGAGTTGAAGAAAATTATCCATGGTGCTCCTCGAAGCAAAAATGGAGGTGTTATTATGGCGCGGAAAACATTGACTGGAGGATATCGTAATACTCAGAGCAGATTTTCAACTGGGAATTGTTTCATCTGTGGACAAGCGAGACATCGCTCAAAGGAGTGTCGGAATGGAGGTCGGCGCAAATCAACATTACCAGTTGCATCCGAAAGACGCAGCGTCAACGCTTTTGGTACTGTTTGTAAATATTGCCGATATGCGGGTCATGAAGCTGCCGATTCCCGTAAATTGAAAAAAAGGCAAGGAATATCTGATTCATCTCGTGAAGTCTCATTCGATAAAGCAGAATAGTAATTCAGGTGGTAATTATACTAACCTGAGTCAGAAAAAAAGCGTTAATAAATCTGAAGATGAAAAGCTTTCGCCTGTCGGTAGTTATCAAGTCATGATGGTGAGGCCTACACGGAGACAAGGGAAAAGTCTTCATAGGAACAGCAGGACGATGATAAAACCAGTACAACCGGGGGAAATAAAATCGCAGATTTTGCTCACTGCGGGAGACCTGGAGTTGCCGACCTTGTTCTTAGCGGATTCCGGAACAAAGACTTCTCTAGTAAGGGTGGACAAGCTGGCGGAAGGAGTTGAAATTACCTCCGGGAGTCGAATCTTGAGGGGATATCGAATCATGACGTCGCCACCCTGGCTGAAGTTATTTTTTTTAGGAAATAGGCAACAAAAAGCGGGGGCATACATTTCAGGTCGTTCCTGAAACTTTTCCTTGCATCGGAGGAATTCTAGGCGAGGAGTTCTTGTCTTCACCTACCCTAAAGGTCGAAACAGCTCATGGAAAAATATTGGTGATCAATGGAAATCGGTTTGACCTGTTTCAAGATAGAACATCTACGAGGATCAAAGCTAGGACGGAGGTTTTACTGCAGGTACCGACACGAAGCTGGGAGACTGGTATTGTCCGGAAGAAGCGACTAACGGAAGGTGGTTTCATGGGCGAATGTCTGATGAAGGTAGTGGACGGACAAGTGCTAGTTTGTATAATAAATACCAACAGTAGCGATGTGCTCATCAATTTACCGACGGTCAAGGTGAAGAAATTATCATCGGAAAGAATGATTATGTCACTGAGGGAGACAAAGAAAGGCGAGGTTAAAAATCGCATTAAATGATTACACGAAAATTTGAGAATCGATCATCTGAATGCCGAGGAAAAATATTCTCTTCTGGAAATCTTGGAAGAATATAACTCAATCGTGCAACTACCGGGAGATCCTTCAGGGGTTACTAACCATTTGGAGCATGAGATTCCGTTGAAACCGGAGACAGCACCAATTAATGTCCGACCTCATCGGTTACCGGAGTCAAAGATGGAAGAAGTCGATCGTCAAGTCAAGGAGATGTTACGGAATGGTATCGTGTGTTCAAGTAGAGCCAGTGGAATGCGCCTTTACTCGTTGTTCCAAAGAAAATGCACGCATCAGGGAAGGTGAAATTCTGCGTTGTGGTGAATTTTCAACGCCTGAATGAAGTCACAATTGGTGGTTCAGTCCCATTACCAAATATTGCTGATATACTGGATCGATTGGGAAATGCCAAATATTTTTAAACACTGGATTTCGATTCAGGGTTTCATCAAATCCCTGTGAAAGAAGAGGATACGTGTAAAACTGCCTTTTCTACACCGTATGGGCACTATGAATTCTGTAGATTGCCTGTCGGAGTTAAGGGAGGGTCTGCGACATTCCAAAGGCTCATGAATTCAGTCCTGGCTAGAGTTCAAGGAATTCGATATTTCGTTTATCTGGATGACATTTGTGATTTGTGGATCCCATCTACAAGGACATAACAAGAGGCTGAGGGAAGTCTTGCAGTGCCTGAAGGATGCAAATCTGAGAATTCAACCTGATAAATGCAATTTCTTAAGGAAGGAAGTTGTCTACCTAGGACACATAATTACGAAGGATGCTATTAAGGCAGATCCTAGAAAAATAGAGGCAGCAATGAATTTCCCAGTACCGCAGCATGAGAAGGAAATCATGTCCTTCTTAGGATTGGCAGGGTAATATCGGAAATTCATCAACGACTTTTCAAAAGTTGCTAAACCTTTGTCGGAGTTACTGAAAAAGGACGTAATTTGGACCTGGGGGAAAGCGAGCAAAGCGCCTTTGAGACTACGAAAAGGGCTTTAACGACGGCGCCAGTGCTGCAATACCCAAACTTCGAGACGCCGTTCATACTCACCTCGGATGCGTCAAATAAAGCTATAGGTGCTGTACTGTCGCAAGGAGCAATAGGCAAAGACTTACCAATTGCCTAGCTAGTAGAATAAGGCGGAGCAGCACTACAGCACTATAGAAAAGGAACTATTCGCTATAGTTTGGGGGCTCATTAATTTGGACCCTATTTGTATGGTCGTAGATTCATTGTGGTAACGGATCACCGACCCTTACGATGGATATTCAACGTGAAGGACCCGCGGTCAAGACTTGTACATTGGCGAATTAAATTGGACAAGTATGAATACGAGGTGGTACACAAACCTGGCAAATTAAATACTAATGCTGATGCATTGAGTCTAATTAATGTGGTGACTCGTGCGCGGGCAAAAGCGGAGATAAGTACGTCAAACTTAGACTTTGACGACGGGGTCGTTACACCTGCTGAGGAGGAAATCCCAGAGCTATTACGAGAATATCACAACACGCCGATTGCTCGACATCCCGGTGTGAAGCAAATGTACAGTAAATTGAAATAAAAATATTAATGGAACGGAATTAAATCCGATGTGGAGAAATACGTGGAAAACTGTGAGGAATGCCAACTCACTAAGTTGGGGAAAACCAGGAGAGTACCCATGATTATCGGAGAGAGTCCTGAAACAGCGTTTGAGCAATGTGCGATGGACATCGTTGGACCATTGCCTATCTCGAATGCTGGAAATAAGTATATCTTAACGTTTCAAGATGCTCTCACCAAATTCAGTAAGGCTATACCCAGCCCGCATCAGGAAGCCAACACGGTCGGACGGGCATTTACTGGGAAGATCATCTGTGAGTATGATACGCTACAGAGATTGCTCACAGACAAAGGACCGAATTTTGTAGGGGAGATATTTCGAAATGTCTCCAAACTTTTAAGAATTAATAAGAGTCAGACGACGACTTATCATTCACAAACAAACGGTATTGTCGAGAGGTCACATCGCACCCAGGCAGAATACCTAAGAAGCTTCATTCAAGAGGATCAGTCGGATTGGGATACATGGGTGCCATACGCAATGTTTGCGTATAATACCACTCCTCATACGGCTACGAAAATGACGCCATTTGAGCTAATTTTTCGAACGTGAGCTGGGTTACCGACGGCTGTCAGGCAGCCGCCTCGTTTGACTTATTGCTACCATCATTTCGCTCAGGAGCTTCGTGAGAGGTTACGTGCGGCGCACCAGGAGGCAAAGGAAGCCCTGAACAAAGGAAAGATTAAAAGTAAAGTGCAATATGACAGAATATCGGAGCCTATGAATTTCAAAGTCGGAGATAAAGGGCTGCTGAAACACGATGTCCTACGACGGGGAAGAACGAAAACATCGATATAACCCTAGATAAGCCCTTATGAAATTATCGAGAAGAGTGGTGATGTTAACTATACCATCAAATCTGGGAACAAGCAGCAAAGTCAGAGAGCCCATGTAAACCGACTTCGACCGTTTATCGAAGCATGACTATATGGACCCCAGCCTCGGACGGATTTATTTATCCGAAACCTGAAATTTTCTTATCTAAATGATATGGGATTTTTCATGGAGAAAATACAATTAACCTTACAAACCATTTATTTGAGTAAATCAACAAATTTAAGGTTTAATTACAAAAAGATTGTCAGAATGACAAATGTGCCAATTCCATCCCAGGAAAAGGAACTCCCGATTGTCCCAGCGGTAGCTGTGGCACTTGACGCCCTTTCCGGTGCTCATCGCGACAATTTGGTTGATATTAATCTCTTCACTGAATATTTTGCGGAGAACTATGACCTAAATCGGGTGACAGTTACTTTTATGTCTGGGGGCGCTTGGTCATCAAAGATGGCGGCCAGAGGATTGGCAATATCGCCGACGTCAGAAAGGGTTGAATGGCTCTGCGGACTTCCATGTTTGCCAATCAATCAGACCAGCAATTTTTGTTGTTGTATGGCTGATGCTAGGGAACAACACGGAAGTACGGGGGGAAGGACATGTGATAGAAAAATTTGTTTACACAGCTGGAATTCACTTTGTGTCTATCGGAAGATTGTATCTTAGCAATCAAATATGGAGCGTCGCTGCGACTACGAATGTTAGGCACTGGATGAAGAGAGCTGGTCAGGTTCATAAATATCTTGAACTTGCTAAAGAGCGAAGCAGTCATGGAGGGACAAATTTCCAGCTATTGGCTGGTCAATGGGCTGAGGACTTTACAGAGACTAAGGAAGTTATCTCTGGGATGCTGAGGATCAACGATTGTTCACGGAAACGCCGAGGTCGTATAGATGGTCTAGGATCTGTTGCAAAATCATTGTTCGGTACAATGGATGCAGAGGATGCACTAGTCATCAACCAGAGGCTCTCACGACTGGAGAACGGAGTTGAAGGAACATTCGAAAAATCCAGAAGACTGATTGAAACAATTAATGCAACTCTTCATCAGATGGAATAGACAGTCAAATTAATTCAGCAGAACGAGGAAATCCTTATAAAGACTATGAAGGGAAACGAACACGAGGTAGTCACACTCATGGAGAAGGTGGACTTGGACGAGCACTTCGTGGTACCCGAAACGATCTACACTGGAGTAATGGAAGATGCTCCAAAGATCAAGAAACTACTGACTGGGACCGAAGGGACGCTGTTGGACACAGGAGTTTTTACGGAGAAGAGTTTAGTAGCCCTTCTTAAAACAGCGACACTACCAAAGCGTTTACGTTTTCCTTTCGAGCTCGAAGTAGGAGCGATGTATCGAATGCAGAAAGTATCCACTGTCCAAATTCATGTATTCGGATTGAAAATTGTTACCTTGATAGAAATACCGCTTGTCAATTTCCAAGCCTTCGACATTTTGCTGACACATGGGATTAGTGTGCGGACAGTGAGGGGCTTGTACTTGTACGTAGAAGCGAAGAATGAACTTCTGGTAATACATGGAGTGATGCAGGAGTTCATGCCAATGACCGCAGAACAATTAAATAACTGCAAGCAAATTAGGGGACAATATTTATGCACTGAATCTTTACCCATTCAAAACGTGAAAGATACAAGCTCATGTGAGGTACAGTTTTATAAGAGCCCTAAAAAAATTCACACTACATGCGGGGTGAAACATCTACAGCTTCCGGGCCTCATCTTTATTAAGATGAGGAAAAATAACGCATGGTTCTATGTAGCCCCTGAACCTGAGGGAGTGGAGGTTACCTGTGGTGACGAACAGGTACGGGATACTCTGGAAGACTCGGGTATCTTAAAAGTCAAAGGCTTTTGTGAGATCGCCTCTGACTTCACCATAAGAGGGCGGAGGTAACAGAAGGTGACATACGATACTCATGTTCATCCAAAATTAAACTTAAGGTTGGATGACCTCACTATCGCCCAACTGAAACATCGGGAATCGAACCTGAGCAACATCGTGTTGAACCATGTCGTGGGAAACATGAAGGAGCTAGAGGAGCTCCACATACAGCTGACAAATGAGGGAGGAAACCTCGATAGATTAGAGAAGAGGTTCGACTATCGGGAATTTTTCATGCACCCATCATCGATATTCACCTGCTAATGGTGGTTCTGGCAGCTGTTCTAAGACTGACTCTCTATTGTTGGTGTCGGAGAACATGGCCAGCATCGAGAAGAGAGGCGACGGGCTCCGGAGCGCGATAGGATAATTAAAGAATACTGTAAACTGATAGTAAACTGTCTATTGATAGAATAAGGCTAGAGAAGAAAATTCCTAAGGGTAGTAATTTTCTTCCATGGCAGGGAGGGACGTTATGCCCCGAAATAACAGTACTAAATCTCTCTGATGATTCGGATTATACAAAGTGACGAAAGTAGCACGTATTATTCGAAACAACACAGAATGAAGAACTATTAAATAACGTCGAAATACTTTCAACGATGTTATATAGACCGGGGCTCGGCTAACTCTGCTCTCGGAGCAAAACCAGCTCCCAACCGCAATTAGGGCATTTCAATCGTTTGAATAGAACAGTCATAAATTTTATGCCCCCCTCCCCCCCCCCCCAATTATCAGGGAACGAGTGCGATGCGGAGTAGGGGTAGCAGAGTCGGATAGTGGGGAGCCTAGAACACAGAGCGCCCCAACTGATCAATCTTAGAGGACAAAATCTAATTTAATTTAATTTACCTGAAATTTGCGCTAAAACCATAGCTCGTCCAGTTCCGATTATGCATTGCAGGCCTTTCCAATTGTTGAGTGGCTAATTTGTTGGGAAGATCGACTTGAAAAAAATTGAAGTGAAAAAGTCAGGTTGATGAATTTTCATAGCTTTGTTAAATGAAGATTTTTTTTATTCAAAAAACAGACAATTTTTCAAGTTTTGAGGATTAGTATATTATGCAACATGTGCGTAATGGTGTTTTTAGCTCGTGGAAGGTTGTAACACGAGCCGAAGGCGAGTGTTATAATCCCACGAGCCAAAAAACACCATTACGCACAAGTTCCATACAATATTTTATGTCATTATTTTATGTCATTGTGCCCGTAATCCCGAGCGAAGCGAGGTTAGAATCGCGTGATTACGGGCACCTATGGCATAATATTATTTTTACCATTGACGACGTAGGGCGCTCTACGTGCTCCCCACTAGTCTGCCTCTGTTACCTGGACTCCTCATCGTATTAGAATCTTACGAGTGCTCTGATAATTGGGAGGGCCATAAAATTTATTACTTTCCTAATTGAGTTTTATGAGGTTGCTCCGTACCCCGCAGAGTTTGCCGAGCCCTGATATAGACAACTGGGGGGACACGTCAGCGCATTGCGCCCGACGTCTGATCTTCACGTGCGCCTCGAGACGTCACCCATTGCTTCACAGGTGCGCGACAAAGATAATCACCTGATGCAATGGAATAAACCGAGTAATATAATAACTCGTGATTTCGATGCAACGTGTTATTAATTAAATCTCAAATAAAGCTAATTATTCGTATTTTTCAACCGCGTATGTTATAATCCCTAATCGCACCCTAACCGCTTGGGTCCATTACACATCTTTACTGAACATGCATCTCGGAATAAAGAAAAACAAAAAAAAATCAACACCAAATATATTTAGAAGAGGCGAGAGTAAAAAATTTGGTCAGATGATGCATGTCGCTCAACCTGAAGGCTACCTATTGCACCGATCCGACATTTCCAATACCTGAGAAATGGCCGTCATAAAGCTATTAGACTTGTCACCAAACGTAATGTCTACAAATGGCCTCTAGGTCGCAGATTTTATTCAAACTTTAAAACGTGTGTGGTGTCATAAGAAATGTAAAAATCGGACAAAATCACACCATTAGTTCATTTTATGTTCTATTTTATTATCGTAGCCATGAAACTGAAATATAATTTTGTTTTCTCGTGGATCTACCTATTGTACACTGTTCTGCGTAGTGATATGGTTGTCAGGGGTCATGAGTGGGTGATGATCCCTGTGATCAGCAATACCACCAATTCTATCCTTTGGGACAGGTATCATCTTCCTCGCTTGATTGTCTCAGCATTATGATTTCCTAAAGGATCTTTGAAAGCAAAGCACCGAGTATAGGGCCTAGAAGCAGAGGCAGGAAGCCGCCTCTTCGAACGATAATCTTCTTTTTCCTTGATAGACACTTTTTACCAACAACCAAGTCACGAAGTACTTTTTTCTACGCCTTCAATTTATTTTTCTGACATTGACCAATTGATGTTAGCATGTAAAATATTTAATGCGCGCTCACATATACATCGTATCAAGTCGGTATCAGCTTTTCTAAGTGACGCCTGTCGCTGTTCTTCATTTGTCAATTTCTCACTGGGCATACGGCGCACAGGCACGGTACAAGAAATACTGACTCGTCTATTCAGTATTACCTTTGATTTATACCTTTTCGCGGCACGTACACGAACTGTTTTTCGTCATTTGGAAAGATTGAACTGCCTACTCGATAATCTTCGGGTGTGGATTATTTCAGATCCAATAGTATATAACCGTGTGGTCGCGAGGTGGCGTCTAGATAGGCTTCTTACCAAAATTTGGACTGTCAGGATAAACTGCTCGCCCGAGGTGTTGAATTTGCGCGCGATCCCGGGGATTCTTGAAAATCACAATATAAGTGGACTTCAGAGAAACGTCTCTCTGACTCCGCCGCTGATGAAGTATATTCGGTGTTAAGAAAAAGGCACTCAGATTTTTATGATGGCTACCGTTTGTGCAGAGATCGGTAATGGTGTGATTCGATGACTCACGCATAAAATCGTCAATAATAATCAGCTTCCGGCGAGTATCAGAACTATAATCTTGACTCTGCGGTAGTCCTTCGCGGATCACAATTAAATTAGCGTTTGGATATTGCAGGTATGTGGGTTGCCATTCGGCATGATATAAAAGAATTCGTGAAAATGTTGTGTCGGACATGGAAGATAGGTTTTGCAAAAATTTCTTGACAAAAACTGTTTTCCCACAGCTCGTGGGACGGCTTATTTTAGACGTCCACGGGTGTTTCCAGCACGTATCCATGATCGAGACTGATAGTGAAGAGTCTCGGGTATTATGTTTTATGTGTCACACACACATACACACCCCCTCACCCCCTTAAGGAAAAAAAGAAAACCAATACTATAGATAGTGATCTTTATTATCACAATCATAGATGAACAGAAAAATTTTTATTTGTTTAATCACGAAGCTGATGAGCTTGAGTTAGAGCGCCTAATATGTGGTGTTTGCTATGTTCACTGATCAACGACGTATGGTAGTCACATACAACTGAAGATATCTCCATCTTACGAAACGATGCGCCGTCGACGTCTTCTTCCTCAGCATGGTCTACACTTCTGTTGCTGTGTGTTTCTTGATGAAGACCCCCTTACAAATATACGATCAGCACGTCGTACTAGACTACGCAGATGGTTTTGCATCAGTTCGTGGAATTTGACGTTTCCGACACTCCAATCAATACCATCATGATGTATGATTACCCGCTTGTACTCCTTTCGACATTCGTATGGGATTTTCAGCGAGTTTGAGAAGCCAGTGACACGACAAATCGCATTGAACAAGATATACATAGAATTTTGGACCCACTGATACAAAAGACTTGACGTAACTACGCTCCCCCTAACCTTCTAGTTCATTGGTTAAACCTCCGAGACATTTACCGCATTCCAGTTACCATTCACCATGTTTCGATACAAATATAATAGAATCTGTATCATAATACAACACTCTCTTTTGAAGTCTCTCTAGGTAACTGTACAATTTGAACCGTGCTTGTGCTGTTGTCTAGGCTGCAATAACAACGTTCGACGTGGTTGTTGGCAGAAGGCTATTCTTGATAATAAGCATCTTTATGTTCATCAGTTGTGTTGCGGATACCGCAGTTGACCAAGATTTCGATTAAAATAATGCAGAAATAATTACTGTTCAATTCCAACGAGTCCGCCACACATTCGTGTAACGCGTAGGTGAGGGAGCAAAACCTTCACTATAGATGGAGAGGATAAGCCCCCCCCTATCGAAGACGGAAAAGATACACCTTCATCTTTGGAATTAGAACAATGCGCAGCTGGTAGACGTCACTAATTGTGGGATTCAGACATAGATGGAGTAAAAAGTCAACGGAAATAGGGGCAATATGCCTAATAAGGAAAAACCACCCCACCTCCACCAAAACTCGGATACTCAAAGGACACGTAGCCACCTGCCCTTCGTAGTTGGAAAAGTCAATAAAATCTACATGGGTGGGATTGAACGGAGCCAAAAAAAGAAGACGGAGACATATATTCCATGAACAAGTAGGGGTTCCTTCCCCATCTAAGTTCTCCCACTTGAAACAACAGAATGGATATTGGATATTACGCTGAAATTTACGACCGGGGTAGAGAACCGTTGGCTTGACAGTAGAACTGCCATGTTTTTGACTTCACGTGTTCATACCGAAAAGAACACGGGAGTTCCTGGAAAAGCCATAAAATGTGCCCTAGTTCTCCTTAGAACCAATCTGGCAACGGCGGTTTTTCCTATAAACACCGTGGATAAGGATGACGCACTCACCCTCTTTTGAGTTGCCGAAAAGCGACGTACCTTAGATGGAATGATAAACACAGCCACGGAGATCACGTAGCAACGGAGGTTTTTCCTTTAAACACCATTTATAAGGCGCCCTAGTTCCAAATTAATGAGAAGAGGGACCAAAGCATGGGAGCTTATGGGAGCCAAATCATATAACAGGGGATGATTCCGGCGGCTGGTCCCCAGTTTCGATCTTCAGTCAACGTTGTTATCACCAGTGGTTCCCGAAGTCGTCCCTACAAGAGCCAACGCCTAGTTCCTGAAGTCACTCTGCAAGTGCTAACACTCAGTTCCCAGTGTTCAGTACTCAACCCTAGTCTTCAGTCCTCAGTTCCGAAAGCCAGTCAACAGTATTATCTTCAGTGGTTCCCGAAGTCCCCTACAAGTGCCAACGCTCATCGAGTCTCAGTTCCCAGACTCAGGCAAGTCCCAGCGTCGTCATCCAGTGGTCTATGATTTACGTGTCAGTCGCTAGCCTTCAGGAGCAACCCCTAGCTAGCTATCTAACCAGCTATCTGAAATCTCAGTTCCTGGAGACAGCCTACAAGCGTCAACTCCAGTCGTGAATGCTCGGTTTCCAAGTCTCGCCAATCATCAACTTCAGCCGGTCTAAAGGTTGCGGAGCCAACCGATCGTCCGTTTGAAAACCCGGAGACAGCTTAGCCCTACGATTCAGTGTGCAATCGTCAAGTTCGTCGACCAGTTCCCCAGCTTGAACTACATCAGCATAAACACCTAGCCGGGTCAACGCTGAGTCCCATTCGCAGAACTTTCTCAATTGGCAACCTCACTAGCATCTCCAGGTTTAGTTACTGCAGAGACAAGACCATCGGCTCCAATCGAGGTTTTGTGATCACCCAGTCTACTGCATTGGTTGACAATTTCAACTGGTCCAATACCATCAACCACAGCAAGATCATCAACCACATCAAGATCATCAACATCATCAACCCTATCCAAGGTACAGCTAATACCTGGGTCATCGCCATAACTCGAGTCACCTCTTTCGACAGGAGCCTCTCTGCCTCCTCGGCCTACCATCTCAAACTCACAAGGAACTGAGACCTTCCAGCTTGGGATCATC
This sequence comes from Psyttalia concolor, assembly GCA_030522845.1. Taxonomy (NCBI): domain Eukaryota; kingdom Metazoa; phylum Arthropoda; class Insecta; order Hymenoptera; family Braconidae; genus Psyttalia; species Psyttalia concolor. The sequence goes on from JAPYZM010003861.1 coordinate 14,723, forward strand.
GCACCCGTATCCAGAGTCATCGCATCGCAGTGATCGTACGCTCCCATCTCGGATTCTCAACAACTGTAAATCACAACACAAAACATATTACACTTCTTTTTTTTATTACTTTCAAACTATTACACTTACTCCTTGGTTTTATCTCGGATCCCTTCCGTATTATTTCACTTTCAAGAATAAACTACTCTTTAACTATAAAACACAAGGGAATATAGGGTATTCTTCCTCTCTTATTCTGGTTTGACTACTACGTACGATAATCCATGGTACACCTCAGTGTTTTGTCCCACACAATCAGTTCCCAAACTCGAGAATTACTCCTCGAAACCTCTTGTAGGTCACTACCTGTTTTTGTTAGTCACGGCCCGGTCAACTCGAGAGGTTCCCTTTTGTATACCCAGTCACCCAGTGACCCAGTGTCCGCAGCAGTTGAACAGCCGTGAGGATAGTCGGAGCTTCTTGCTTTTCTTTCAAGAAAGCGTTTACATATTTGTTGAATAACCCATCCATATTACTCTCACGGCTGTATTGAACGATCTTGTATTCATAGATTTTAAATATTTTTACTATGCGATAACCCTTTCCAATGGCCTTTCGTAATTCATCTACAACCCATGTACCTCTAAATTCGCGATTTCCGTCCTCTTGATGATTGCAAACATGTTGGTTCAATGTCTCACAGCATGTACGATATAAAGGAAACATTAAACGACTATGAGCGCGGATTGGGAATACCGGGACGTATAAATCGGATGAGGCGACAACGGTACATTTTACAAACCTTTAACATTATCAAAGTTATTATCACAGCCTGTCAACACTTGACACTCCTTAACCCCTCACTTATCCCCCACTCCCCGCACTCCTTCCCCATGATACTCCAGCCGACTGAGTGCAGCTGGCAGCGTCTGGTCAGCTGGCTGGAGGAAGAGCGTGCCAGTCGTAACGACTGGGACGCGGAGGACGGGGAGCTGGCGCAGGTCTCCCTCTTCGGCGAGTACGACGAGGAGCTCGCCATGGCTGCGGACATTTCGTGGAAAAACAGTGTTAGTGTAATAAGGAACTCGCCATGGCCATGGACGAATGTCAGTTTTAGTGATAGAATAGACAGTGAACAGTGGACAGTGAGTAATTATAAGAAAAGAAACGGCTGTGATAGAGAGAAGAAAGTGCCAGCTTTAAGTGCTTCTATTTTTTTATCGGGCGCTGGGGATATCTAGCCTATAAGGTAAGAATATTCAGTGTTTTTTACGCGTTTTTTTTCGTTATGTGTACGTGGGGTAGAACTGGATAGGTAGGTAGGCTATAAGGATTTGACGTGCTACTCTAATGCAGTGGAGTGGTGGGGTCGGATTGACTGTTGGTGGGGGGCGCCAGAGTGGCTTCTACACCACTTATCCCTTATGTAGTCATTGATGCGGTTACAGACATTTCATCGTTTTCAAGCCCTTCATCTCACGTTAACTCACTGAGGCGAGAAGCGTGTTCAAACGTGTTCGGAAGGCGGAGGCGAGAACGCTTGGACTGCGCTGACTGGTAGGAACCAATTTCGCATCGCAGAATTAAAGACATGTAAGAGATCGAAAATTCGCGCGATATAAGATCTCATAAGATAAATCTAACGTTGATAATTTTCTGCATGTGAACTGTAGGTTTAGCATTCACGTAATTTCCACCTACAGGGCGTGCCAAGTTGACTTTTTCCGAATGAATTTTCAACGGACGGGTTTTGCTAAAAATAATCGATTCTTCCATAGGAAACACAAATGAAGAAAACAAGTGCTGGATGGCCGTCCTACTCCAAACGTGGCATTTTTCAAAATATTTCCATGCTTTTTTCAGAGGGAATTTTGGTAAAGTAAGTGCGCTCATGGGGTGAATTTCAAATATCAAGATAGGCGACGGTGTATCGAGCCAAGTTGAAGTTTTACCAGTGTGACGTCATAGGCCAATGCTGTGGCGTATAATATACACGACACAACTACTCCCTGAATGGGTTTTATTTTTGTTCTTATAACACGAGAAGTTTTGGCGGAATCCGCCCTTAGTTACATTATATAATTTGACTATGAGTAAACCAGTAAATAAAAATATTCTCCCAGAGCAACCATCATAATGTAATATTTCGACGATCTCATTTTGTCAGCGTTAGTATTCCATTATTCATAGTTGGCAACGAAAAGAACATCTGTTTCTCCCTCTGTTCGGTATCTTCCTTCTTTTTTTTGGCCAGAGACTATACGGGCGATATCCACCATTATTGATAGACTTCTCAGTGGCATTACAACCACCAATTGGACAGTCGTCCAGTGCTACTAGGACGGAACTATGATCAAAGGTACTCACTTTCCCCTCTATTGCGTTGATCTTCTCTGGGGCCGGTCCATGTCCCTGGCCAGTAGATACCTCCTAGACTATCGCGTGGTGATCGCTCCCTGTGTAGATGTCAGTCACCTGCCAGGAATAGCTTCCACTTACGAGGTTACTGCTCACTAAGGTGAGGTCTATGATTGAGCTCGCCTCCCTCCTCGAGAAGGTCGGTTCGCTGCCGGTCTTAAGACCACATCGAGTGACGACATCGCTTCCAGTGCGGCTTGTCCCCTGTCTTTTGTCTCCCGACTTCCCCATTCGACTGCCCAGGCATTGAAGTCCCCAGCTATTGTCGCGGGAAAGTGCTGCTTTGCATCCTCGAACAGTCGATCCAGCAAGTCGGTGAATTCGTCAAAAGATAGGCTAGGTGGGGCATAACAGCTGTAGAGATGTATCCCACCAACCTCAGCCCTCACAAAACCTTTCTCCATAACACAAGCGGCGCTCTGGAGTGGCAGTCTACTGCAAGACCAAACGACGGCTGTTCTGGACACGTCAGTAACCCAAGTTTGGATGTCGAGGTGTCGGTATGGCTCTGATATCACTACTACGTCTGGTTTCAGCTCCCGCACTGTTTGCATAAGCAGATGGTGTGCGGCCTCACAATGATTGAGATTGATCTGGAGTATCTTCATCGTCGCTTTATATCCAGCGCCTTCACTGCTGCCCTATATAGGGGACATTTGCTACTTCCGGCGATAGGGGTTATATTTTTAGCGCTTTCTCGTTCAGCGCAGACTCCACACGTGGCTTCCTTCATGCAGTCAACAGCCGTAAGGCCCGCCTGTCCACATTTCGCGCAGAGCTTGGACTGGTCGACATTGCTGTTGCATCCCAGAGCAAGATGGCCATAATGCCAGCACTTGAAGCATTTTGCCGGCCTCATCGTTGCGGTAACGCGGAAATTTACCGATCCTATTCGAATCTTGCCTTTCTCTACCAATTTCAAGGCCACGTCGGAGGCGATTTTGATGGTGGCTCTCTCCGTTTTTCCGTAGGCCTTCCAAAGGGACTTGATAGCGCTTATGGGTGATGTTGTTGTTCCGCCCAGCTTGCTTCCGCAGCGCTTTCCACATCTCCTCCGTCGTCGTGATCTTGTCCAGGTCTTTTATTTCTAACGGCATTTCTAGAGTTTTACTTGCGACCTCTGCATCGTCCTTAAGGACGTCTGCCATGGCAGTTTGTAGTCCAGCTGCACTTGCCGAGCTGTTCTTGTTCAGAAAAATGAGGAGTGAACCAGTTTCTGTCCTGCGAATTTTATCCGCACACTCTCCTGAGTCGCTGACCTCCTGTTTCACCTTACGGAGGATAACGGCGTAAGTTTTCTGCTCTTTTCCTGAGAGGAGCAATGCGTCTGGATGCGTTTTAGGCCGCGACGCATTTTTCAGCTGCGTTCTCTCCTTTACCTGTTGCCAACCCTGGTGCTTTTCCGGCACTTTTCGGTAGGCAGGCGGCAAGTCGCATTGTGACGCCCGTATGTGCTCCGTCTCCACTTGCCGAATTTCTGCGGGAGCGTCTCTTTCCTTCCGTCGTTTTTACGAGACTTCTTAGATCCTGCTGACAGTGGTGTGGAGTGGACTCTTTCTTCCGTTTGCCCTTTCAGATGTCTCTCGACACAGGAGTGGTCCTGCCTTTGCTGTTCTTCAGTACGCTGAAGTATGTAAAAATGAGCGATGGTGTTGTCTCTGAACCTTCCTTTATGACAGTGGTCCGTTCACTGACCTTTTCCAAGACTATATCTTCACTCTCTCTCAATCTGGCGCACTTCCTGTACTTGGTCAGGGTCGCATTAGCAGGGTTGGTTGACTCAGCGTGTAGATTGCTTTCACTTTTGATGAATGCGTACATCGACTCAACGGCTTTTGCTAGCTCTTCGAGCGACAGCGTAGTTTTCTGCCTAGCGTCCAAAAATTCTTCATATTTGAGCCTATCCCCGTGTTCAGAATCCCACGGCAATCCCCCCGTTCCACTTGTAGCATGCGAGGCCAAGTGGTCCACCTTACTGAAGCGTGATAAGTGGCTCCTCCTACAATCCGTGGAGTCAGCACCGGCCACCGGGGTTTTGACCCGATCGGAAACAGCGGCAGGATTTTCCCTTTTGGGTGTGCCGGCGTGGGTATTTGAACTTGGCGCATCACTATTCATGTTTCTTGTAGGCTTCTAACGTGAGCCCTCCGATTCTCTGTGTTTGGGCTGTTGTAGGGACCCCACCCTGCGCACCCTTTTAGAGTTGGGTTTCTTAGAAGCTGTTGGTACACGTCGACGTATTTGATTTGGTCGATACCCTATATTCTGAACACTAGCTGAGAATATCCAGCTTTCTCCTATCTATCACTTGGATACGCACCATGTAGCGGAACCTTCCAGGCTGCAAAAACTCCGGAAACTGGAGGCGTTCCGCTCCGAAAGGATCTATGTTACATCCTTGGTTGAGAGTTAGGTTTCTCTAAACAGCTTCTTAGTCGGGATAAATCCCTTAAGCTCCTCCACCAATGTCAAGCAGTTCCCAGGAGGTGTGTGTGTGTGTGCGTGTGCGTGCGCGCGGGCATGCCTGCGTGCGTGCCTTTTTTTTTAGTCTGTTGGAGAATGCATTTACGCACGGCCACCTGAGGGAGGGGATGGATGATTCCCTCCGTCAAATGAGTGTGGGGCTCGGGTCGACTGCCAATATCCACTAAACTCCCTTCAGACAGATCACTAACCTTTCATTCCTCGCGGTACCACCGTTAGGGATTAGTTCGCGAGGGAGGCCTCAGCTGTTTGCTCTTCGGCCCTTGCGATCTACTGTACATCCCCCTAACCTGCAAAGATGTTATTTGTGATTAGGAGTTTCTAGATAGATTTCTCACCTATGCTGCAACCTTGCGCTTGCGTTCCTCATTCCTGAGATCCCTCATGGATTTCGCCGCAAAACCGCTCGTTGCGTCCCAGGCTCTCTGTGATAACAGCATCACTTCCACCAGATTGTCAGGTGACCGCTCTCCTCCGAGTTTAGACTCCCAAGTGCTCCGCATGCCTTTGAAACGGGGGCATTTGAAGAACACATGCTCCACATCTTCATCCACTTCCGGGCAGGCTGGACATTTCAGTGAATCTTCATGCTTGAATTTATAAAGATACTTTTTGAAGCATCCGTGCCCAGAGAGGATTTGCGCCAGGTAGTAGTTCACTTCTCCGTGTGCGCGATTGAGCCAAGCATCCACTTTGGGGATCAGGCGGTGAGTCCATCTCCCTTTGGTGGAGTTGTCCCACTC
>JAPYZM010003862.1:0-10356 GCA_030522845.1 Psyttalia concolor
TTTTTTTACAGTGAGACTTTGTTATAGTGGGCATAGACCGGTGGGGTGGGGACCACAATACCGCGACCCACGTCACACAGATATTTTATATCATCGCTGAAAGCCTCAGCTTATCGGTGATGGGCTTTTACATCTCGCAGGGGCACTCAATACGGTTTCTACGCTTTTAGATGTGGTGACGCTGACGTTTTCGTCATTAAGTCAATTCTCTATGTAATGGGTTTTGTGATGGAGTAGTGGGGCAGTATGGGCTGGATATCGGATAGAATCGATAAGTTCACAGAATATTTTACGCTTCTAAACATAGAAATCCAGCCTTCAAGGAAACTGTATTTTACGCTTTATTTCGGCGTAATTTCCGACGAGAAATATCTTTTACATTTCTGATAATTTTTCTTTTTATTTCAAGCCATGATTCATTTGAGATCAATGTTTGCTCATGAGAAAATCCATTACTCTTCACAAATTTAAGTTGGAACATTATTTTCAAGGGTAAAGTTAGGCACTAAAGATCCTTCCGGTCTAAAAATTTCATTTGAAATTTTTGGTGGCCATTTCGGGGATTTTTGTCACGCAATGGGGACTCATTCATTCCCCTGAATCAGCAGGTATAGGTGACGTAACTTCCGCTGTAACCTGAACAACTTATTGTTGAAAGTATTGAACTCTGTGGGAGTTCCTCAATGATTTGGAATTAATTAATTATTAATATTTATCTTTTGAGTTGAGTTGAGTTTTCTTATTTACCTTTTGAATTGAGTTTTAATTTGAATAACAGCCACATTGTGATTCTCCTGTTCATTTAGTAATTTTTTAACTCTCGCTTGGAATAAGATTTACATTATAATAGGCCATGGTCGTCTTGAGTAGTAAATATTTTGTTCGGTCGTGGAGGAGAGGTCATAACGTAGTAGACAAACTCTACGAATAGACAGACTCGGCGGTATTTAGGAAGAGCCGGATTTCCGCGGAAATTTTATAATTTTAGTGTGAAAATTTTGATTTCTTCATTTTTTTATTAGATAAAGTTTCTTGGGGAATTCCAAAGTCCATACAGTTGATTTCATTTTTAGTTGGGATTTGATATTTTGCTATTATTAATTACCGCAACTGTATGTTCAAACATATTTCAAGGCATTTAATTAAACTGATATTTATCTCGTCTGTTTGTACAAATCAGTTACAATACTCAATGAAATACGTATATGAAATGTTGTTTACTGATAATAATAATAATTAGGACTTTGAATACACGAATACATATTTTTTCTTGTACTCACTCCACAAATATTAGCAGTCCTGTAATCGTTGCAGTAAGTGCTGTGATTTCTCTCGCAATTTATTTCCGCGCATATTTCCCCCGTATACTCTAAAATCAAAAATCATCAAGCAATTGTGAGTCGGAATTAAATTTAATAGTATATTGTGCACCAAGGGAGGAAAGTAGGTGATTCCGCGCAAGTCGCGCGCTTTGCTTGGGCGACAATACATACGTGTGCGGGAATCACCAACTTTCCTCGGGTGGTGCTCATACAATTTTTTTTACCGCCAAGCGGAAAGTTCGTCGCAAATTTATAATATTTATTTTGTTTTTAATGCAAAAAAAAAATCAGATATTGTGTCAGTTGAATGTCCACATCATTATAAGGATTCTTTTGCCACATAACCTCTTTCTTTTGTCTCATTTGTATTCTAGGTCAAAGGACTTTTTTCTTGTGGAACTAATTCTGTTATCAATGAATCTAAATAATTTGGACAACAGAATGACTGAGGGGCAGAAGGGTTAAAAACCATTGTCATGTATAATTCAAGAAAATTTTTCTTTATTGTAAAAACTTAATAAGGAAGCACCACTACGTCTGATAGAATGAGCTGAAAATTAGTCGCTATTTGGTACATTCAAAAATTTTGCAAACGATCTTGGTGTTTGTTCAAATTTATTCTTGCCAACGTTTTGCCGTGTGATTTTTCCATCATGGTATTGAAGGAAGAAATTCAATTCTGGTAGGTCAGGTGGTCGTAATTCAGCATATCTCTTGATCATGTCATAAAATGGTCCTGCAACAACGAATTCTCCAGGATTTCCTTTTTTAGCATCAATGACACGTACGATAAAGCGATTCGCTTGTTCACAGTGATTAGATACATTAGTATCCAAAATATCTGTAGGCTGGAGTGTTGTAAATTCTTGAATTCTCATGGCTCCAAAAATTTCCACACGTGCTTACAACTTCGCCTTCGGCCCGGGTCGTAATTTTGCACGTGAGGACGACTTGTCTACTTTTCCTCCCTAGGTAAGAAATATACTATGGCTTGTATTGTAATTAATGCACTGTTTATCAAGACCGTCAGGTGAAGGATAAGTATAGATCAAGATTTATAAAAAATACCTTTGTTGAAAAATGGTGAACGTCATTCGCTTATTTGCAAAAATCATTAAGATCTTTCCAGCCAAATATGGCTGATTTTTTTTATCTATATCCCTTGGTTTTTAGCTTCACGAAAGTCTTTAACTTTCCATACCGATTGAGATCAATACCCATTTTTAATTTATAAATATTCTTCAGCATCGACCATTTTGACCAAAGTGTTGATGGGTGCATATTTTAAAGATAATTCTTTAAAATACACCAAGAATCTATCTTCATCCATAACTTTTGTATTGTGCTCTTTGAGCCACTCTTCAAATTGATTCCACACTTGAATATATTTTCCCACTGACTTGGAAGGAAGTAGTTCTTGATCCACGCTTTGTCTCGTGCCTTGAAGTCTTGATCAACTTCTTCATCTTCTGAGCTCCTGGATCAATCTAGAATTGGGTCCATGGTTTTTTAAATCTTACCAAAACATTTGATCTTTGGTTTTAATCACTTAAGGATATTTGGGCGAGGAGAACATGTAGGAGGTGAGGCAGAGGGAAATGTATGGTATTCTTGAAGAAAATCAATGTCTGAAAACAAAATTTTTGCACTTTCAACTTAATAGATCACGCACGTTTTATCAATTTCTTCTCCAAATTTTTTTTTTTTTTTCAACTGATTGAATTTTTTTCTATCGGCCCCGTGCATTGGAAAAAAATTATATCTTTTATTTTTAATAAATGGAAAAATATAAATTGACTTGAAAAAGTGGCAACATTGCCGGTGTTAGTTTAGCCGGTCTAGTTTTTTCAATCCTAGGAACATCGATGTAGCAGATTGTCTCTATTGGAAGTTACTAGCAGTATGACGGGCATATATGTTGTGGGCCTTTTGTGTCTATTAACCTCTAAAAGTATTGAAGTTATTACAAATATATCATTGGAAAGGCAAACGCGTGACAGAACTTCAATACAAAACTACACTAACCAACAAATATTGGAAAATTCCGTATCCTATGAACAGCAGATAATTGAGTGGACGCATCAGAATGAAAATAAAGAAAATGTATCTGCTGGGAAAAGTGGAGACAAATCGTTGAGTTCAGTGCTTCGCAAAAAATTAACACGGGCTGTTATAAGCATAAAAAATTTCATCTTCTTTCTTTAACCAAATACAAATTTTCTGAAATTTCTTTTTTTTCTTGATTACCCAGAATCTAAAGAAAATATTCTAATCATTGAGCGGCTATCTCTCTCTTGGCGGTTGTCCAAAAATTACTGCGCTACCCCCACCCAGTGACAACTTGCGACGTTGCTGCTTGTTCCAGTTGCGCGCACCGAAATTCAATTTTTCAGTAGTTTTTTCATTATTATTAATAAAACATTCTTCTAGACTACAAAATTTTTAGCTCAAAAATTAATTCCATCACATTCTATATATGTGTGCAAAATTTCATTAACTTGGCTGCATTTTTTCATTGGGTTTTAATTTTTTTTCTATAAAAACTCAAAATAAATAAACTATTTTGTTCGGCACTTGGAAAGTTTGCACACAGCTTCGCACAAAATTGATCAGTATGCAGAAAAAAAAAAAATGAAAAATTGGCCGCATTTTTCTAGGTCCGTTTACCTCGCCCGAATATCCTTAACCTCACTGGCAGTCTTATTTACTGCATAAAAACTATTTCTAACCTAGGGAGGTAAAATAAAGGACCCTTGCCCACGGGCAGAATTATCAGCCGAGCGGAAGACGAAGTTCACTTTGCTCTCGCCGAAAAATCTGAAAAATGAATGCTTCATTTTGTCTACTCTTATATATATTTTGCTCTCAATATCTTTCTGGGATTTAGGTCAGGGAAATCGAAAATTACTTTAATATCCAAAAAATTCATGGATTCGGCAGTGAAAATCAATACCGATAAATTGCATGCAATTTTGTGGTTATGAGAAAATGACAGTGTTTTTAGTTGAAATTTCAATAGTAATGTCTCAACAATTAAGCGTAAAGCGAAATCGATTTAGAAATAATATCAGTGTTATTAATGACACGAGATTTATTTCTTGACAAAATACCGACTGTAATGTTTGAGTGGGTGAGATGTTGCTCCACAGGATATATCAAAGTGCAGCATCGTTGAGCTGGGTTAGTACCCACAAAAATCACGGGCAGTACCCTGATAGGAGACGTGAAATGGCCGATGGTTGACCGAGACTGGCCTAATCCTGGTCCAATACTGGCTCCTGGGATTATAAAATTCGCTTTCGGCTTGTGTTGCAACCTCCCATGAGCCAAAAACACCATAATATACATGTTGCTAATATCCTATTGGAGAAAAATGGTTGAAAAAATAATGAGGATTCGTCTGAGCTCCCCTATTGAAATGAAGAATTATATAAATCGGTAACGTTTCGTTGGCGACTTTGTATACTTACGAAAACGAAACATACATTTTCAAAGAAAATGTGGTTTTCACTTAACCTGGGCGTAATTTACGGAAAGGAATATATCGTCTTTTGGACTTGAAATGATTTGATTTCCTATTTCAGATTGTGATTCATTTCAAATCAATGTTTGGTCATCGGAAATCAATTTTTCTTTATGAATTTCAGTCGAGTCATGTTCAGGAGTAAAGTTAAACATGCATTTCTTTCTCACTTTTGCGTTTTTTTTCTCCTTTTTTCGTTTCTACCAATTCCATTGGTAGTACTCTTCCGAATGGATCCGACCCAATCCATCTTTTCGAAAATTGGACATGAGGATTATCACGAATTCCATCCAATTTTGTGAAGGAACTCGTTCCTCAGGTACAATTCAACACGATTGAAGAGAAAGGTCCTCCATGACGCCGTAAATGCATGTAAAAATCCAAAGAGGGTATATAACAATGAAAATGAATGATTTGTTGTACAGTCTTTCGTACACATATGTATGGACAGCAAAAATACACATAGTTGACCGATTATAATCAAGATTTGATCACAATAAATAAATATGAGAAACGCTGTTGATCACACGAAGCGGGTGAGATGGTAGCCATCAAAGCTTTTAGGGTAACAGTATTTTTTAGAAGAATGTCTACACGGAGAAACAAATTCCATGAAAATTACGTGTCAGTTCCGTAATCTGCCAGTCACTGTTCCGTAATTTTTACGGAATACTGTTTTGACTGGCAGATTACGGAACTGACGCGTAATTTGAATTGAATTTTTCTCTCCTTGTACTCCTCTAACGAAATTCATGGCTTCAGAATTGACAAAAGACATGATATCTCGGTTCAAGAACAAAACTCTTCGTTAAAAAAATTTATGCTTTTTTGAAAATTGAAGATGAATTGAAAAATTCAAAGTAATAAATTAATCATTTTTTTTCCAATTGAATTCTTTGTGATAAATGGTAAGTGAAGTCTAGAATTTTCGAATTTCTCATGACAATTCCCCTCAACTGAATCGCTGTAACTGAGATATTCGACGTTTTTCGGTAGAGTAGATGTACGATCATTGCGATAATTTCGATAATTTTGGAAATAAATGATATTTTCGTATGAATATCGTTTTAACCCGCTTAAATCTTGAACTATCCATTGCTATCAGTTGATAGACAGACCCAGAAAATCAGAAAATTATCAATAAATCTTCTCAATTTTTTTTTTACATATCAATTATCGGAAGAAGTGTTGGACAAAAAGTTTCGTGTTTCGCACTGGGTATTTTGATCTCCAAAACTTTGGCTTCTCGTTACTGCGCAACGAAACTGTTGCAAATATTTAAAAATTATTCGAGCAGTCGGGAGGTTATGACTGAAAATATGAGCAATAGTTTCAAAATTTAAAAAAGACGATGTCTGAATTTCACCAAATCTCAATATGTTCCGATGTCACATATTTCTGGAAATCGAAAATTACTTCAATATTTATGAAATTCATCAATGTATAAAGGCAAATAAAATACGTCTGATTTTATCATTATTTTATCATTATAAAAGGTCCCAAAAAATATTATTTGAAACTTAAAGCGTAATTTCGCAATAGCGTACAATAAAGTGAAAGGGATTGAGAAATAATGTTGGTATTGCTGATTCTCATGAATTTGTTCCTCCATAAAATATAGAAATAAAATTAAAATTCCGAATGATAAATAATTTGGCACTTACCACAAGCCTGCCAATGAGAACGATAACGAAGAGAAGAAGGAGCTTCATATTGGAATAATGACCGAGAAAGATCCTTTGGTTTTTTTTTTATTTGAAGCATTCAAACCAACAGGTTTACTTTGCTATAAATATATACAGGCAGTTTACAAAAAAATTGCAAATGGTGTTCAAAAAATTAACAAAAAAAAAGATTACAAAAAATTTCGTATGAATTACACATATTTAGAAAATCTTTTATGTATCATGTTTTCTTTTAGATGTTGACATTAATACTGTTTAGAAATCTGTCAATAATTATGAGAATACGAATATTTAATCAAATCAAGTTGCATTGATGTAATCGATGAATTTAATCAATAGTTTCCTACTTCAGGATGTAAAATAATTCAAAGCAAATACCATTCGACTTGAACAAATACAAATGGGTTATGTAATCTCAAAGCTCTCCTGTCACAGAAATTCTTTCTCCTCATCATTTAGAGAGAAAAATCGAACTCTGTGCGTCGCGAAGACGGACGTGAGATTATTATTATCAGTCACCAATATAATATTGCAATGTAAATTTAGTAATAATTCATTTTACAGGAAATTCTGCAGATCCCGACATATTTTCTTTCATCATCTCTACAATTTATTTACGCGGAGAGAAACGTTCATTGAAAATTATGTATCTCTTCCGTAACTTGGAAGCAAAATGTGATACACTGAGAGAAAGAAATGTTTTTGTGAAAGAAGTCTTTCGTTATATCTAGAAACTTATGTCTTGAAAATTGACAAGAAAATATCTTACGTTGGGAGGACAAGCTTTCGCGATGACATTTTATACTGATTTCTGAGGGGAATATAATTTATTCATAACAACAATGCACTTTTTCCAATTCAGTCTAGCTGGATGAATTTATTGAGTCTCAAATCGATAATATTCTAATACCAACATCACTAGACCGACGGCAGTGGCCAAGTGGTTGGCGTGCCAGACTGGAGCTCAAAGAGGAATGAACGATGGAAACAAGGCTTGATCAGGCTTGATCCAGGATTGACAAAGACTGGCCGAGCCTCGACATCCAAGATTGAATCAAGCTTGAATGAAAATTGAAAAATAACTATGTTTCCAAGGCCCTGAGATCCCACCGTTGGCCGATTCTTGAGGATCAAGCCTCAATCCAAGCTTGGGTTTAATGATTGGATTAGGGTTATAACCCAAATCTCGTCTCAGAATGAGTGTAAATCCTGATTATTGCTGGACGAATAAAATAAAGATTTACTCATTTATTGAATAAAAAAACAGGAATTGAAACAGAAATTTGTTGTGAGAATTTTGAACTATCTAGATTCAACTTAAATCGCAAATAAAAAGAATGGATTCTTCGTTATTCCACGTTTTTATGTATAATTGTCAGTTTCCCTAACTTTAGGAAAAAAAAATGTTAAATAATTTCAACTAGATTAATCATGTATTGATTGGGAAATTAAAATTTAATAATAACATTTATGAGAAATGTTTGAAAAAAAATAATTCGTATCTTTTTCATCTCGTTTAATAAATTAAATTTGAAACATGATAGGGCGAGCTCGATCGAACATTGTTCCTCATATTTGAATCAGTTATTGATTTAACGATGGAACTAAGTCTTGTTGTATCTTAATTGTCCATCTAGCACGAGTCAGGATTGCCACACATTCTGAGATGAGATTCGGATTACAACCCTTATCCAATCATTACACCCAAGTTTGGATCGAGGCTCGACCAGTCTTTGTCAATCCTGGATCAAGCCGGATCGAACCTCTTTCGATCGTTCATTCCTACCTGGGCTTCGATATCGCAGTCTTCAGCACTGCTGTTCCAACCTTAAACCCAGGCTTGATTATATTATGACGCCCCATGCTTGAATCAATATACGATTCAACAATGAAAAGAAGCTTGATTCAAGGCTGGGTTATCCAGCCTCGATGTCAAATCTTGTTTCAGCCTTATTCCAATCGTCAGGGTCGACTTTTCCTACCTGGGAGTGGCAAGGGCCCCGGGTTTTCTTCCCGGCCGTTGGAGCAATTTTTCTGACTCTTCTAATTTCTCGGTTTCACTGCCGAGCGGAAGTCTTGTAAAAGAGACAACTGCACCTGGCCAAGATTTTCCCCTCAGGGGGAAGTTTTTCCTTGGCCCTTGATTAATACCGTGCAGAGGGGTTGGGATTGGAAATGTTGAAAATACGTAAAAACCCCAAAGGGAATACGTAAGATGGGGCAATTGAAAAAAAAATACAGCGCAGCTACTTTTATTTGTTTTTATATTTATGGCGATTCATCTTATTATTATTTCGTGCTTCATTTAGCAACTGAATTGTTATAGTTGCCGCTGTTCTTTCCCGTAGGACGATTTTCGTGGCTATTCGTCATAATTCGGACACTGTCGATCGCATGATTGATACGGTTGTGGCAAGAGCACAAAGACTCACGTTCCTGAATAACTTCAGTTCTATCTATACGCGTAAACCGAGTGATATAATTATAATTTTAAAGTAAAAAAACACCTCAATTTAGTACCGAGCCCCAAAAAAAAATTAAGAAATCACAAGATTTGGTTTTACATGTCCTTTTCATTTTATGCGCCAACTGCTGTCTATTTTTCTTTGCTCACAGCAAGATATTTTCTTATTCATTTAGAGCCATGAATTTTTTTATAAAACAAGACGTACTTCTCAAGAAACGTGTTTTCTCTCAGTGTAGGAGGAAATTTTACGCAGTTATTACGGGCCTTTTAGTCAAATTTACGGAACTTTTCCAGAGAGTTCCATTAATTTTCCCTTACCATATTAGAGGGTGAGGAATGGCCGATAGTAGGCCGAGATTAACAAGTTGCGATTCCACCGAAAACAGAAATATCGAACCACCCTGTAAAATTAATGAAGTAATTCTCTCCGTCATTCAAACAAAACGCAATTCTTCTAGGATCAGTTAATCACGTTCGCCTTATACTCTTAGATCGTTTCACTTGGCGACCTATCTCCAGGTTTGAATGAACCATCGCGGAATTTAATCAATTCATCATATTAATCCCCCGGACCTCAGCGGTACATCTCCTATGAATTTTTCCCAATGCTTGAGCTCCTCTTCCCGGCCAACCCCATCTCCTCTGGATGGAGAAAGTCCTCGGTATGTCACAACCATTTCAAATATTTTTTTCCCCATTGTACTTTTATTTTATCGCGCGAGTCCAGACGAATTCCATCGTTTCCACGGCAAAAAGAGGACATAAGCTTTTTCATTACCACACCTCGTTCTCTCTCTTATTTCAATTCTCATTCACATTTGATCCTGAAAGCGTTTTAATTGCAGTTGAGATTGGATAGCACATCGAGGCGAGCGAGTTCCATCGTACAACTCAGTTACCGTTGCTATTGCCACCTCTGTCACAATCAAAACGCCTCCACTTCCAGTACTCATCGATACCGTAATCCATTTTTTTGTCAGTCATAGTTCAGCTTTTTTTTTTAGAAATGTGACAAAAGCCTGCCAGCGGAGAACAAAAATAGGGGTGGGGGATTACTTCATCCGTCGTTCGATTGCAGGTTTTAGAATGGAAGCGGGAGGAATTGGTGCAGTAAAAAAAAAATTGTGCCTGGAATTGAGACTTTTTGCAAGAGGGTAAGCTACTAGAGATCCAAAAATAGTAGATTTCATTCCTCGGATAGTAAGGCCTTTTTGTGAAGAATGACATTTTATAATTTGAGCTGACGATGAGAATTATAATTACACTGTTAAAAAAGATTGTGATTTTACCACACATTTGCAGGACATTTGTATAGGAAAATTACGATCGCTGTAAGGAACACACAATTACAATTTTTTT
>JAPYZM010003863.1:0-11225 GCA_030522845.1 Psyttalia concolor
CGGCCTAGTATCAAAATTAACTATTTCCGAGACAGCTCCAGATTTATTTTTCATACTGAAAAAATTACATAATATTTGAGGGATTTTTGGTCGTCATGGGATATTTCTTCTTTACATATTATTTTCTTTCTTTTTCGCGTGCAATTTTCAATTTTCCATGAAATCGAAGATAATGATAAAACTGAGGGGCGTAAAACAGTACTATCTCCAGACATCATCTTCTGTCAAAACTCCACCCTTCCATTGTCAAATTATTGTTACGAGCCGACACGCGCGCTACCACGCTCTGTAATGGTGGCCATCAAAATTGAGAATTTTAAATTAACCGCCCTAGATGCCAGTAAACCAATAAGAAATAAGTGTGACAGAATTTCGATATTTTCCATTCGATTCGAGATCTGAAGTGTATGTACTTGTGATTGTAGGAACCAACGATGACCTATTTTGCCCCTTCCAGCTCATTGCAGCAATTTCTTTAGTCCATTCAATGAGATCAGGTTTGGAACGTCAAGTCAAATATATTTACGTCCAGAAAATATTGTTCTTCCAAAGACTGACTTCTCCATCATTAGTGCATCCTCTCGTTTTTCCTTTCGTCCCAGGCTATGGTATATCGATTCGCAATAGCATGCAATTCAACGATGAATGGGACATTGAATTCATTCGAAAGACTATATTTTCTGCTTTTAAACGTTCGACGTTAAACGTTAACGAGCCAACTGTAGCACTTTAGTACGATAAAATGAATTTAATCACAGTCCATCAGTGGCGGGTAAGTTTTATCGTGAATATTTATTATAACGTAGTTTTCTTACTAAACTTAGGAGGCAACGAATAGGAAATTAGCAGCGTCGACATCAAGTGGCGATAAATGATTATTTAAAATCTATACCCCTATAAAAACTGGTTTCCACATCGCTGGCCGGTTTGCATTGGAGTCAATCGAAGTTTACCGGGTCATGTCGGACTACCGGTTTTATATGTTATCGTTAATTTGTCCTTAAGAAAACTATATACAACCGGTAGTAACAATTCATGATAACCTATGCGTTAAATCAATTTCAATACTGAATGTTTACTGAGTTGATTCAATTTCGATTATATGATTGCTAGGACCAATTAAATACGAGTTAAAATTTATTTATATTATTTTTTTTTTCGCAATGTGTGATAAATTTTTGGCTTGCAATTTTTTTCCGTGGCAGCAAAAAATCACAGAAGTATCTCCCACAATTGATTATTGTATATCAAGGTCAACATATATTCATATATTCTACAATATAAAATATTAAGCGATGTTAAGGCTTTCCCTGGAATATATTGATAATTGTAATTAATCTGATATATTTAATTTACATTAATATTATTCAGTGAATCATTTATACCAGTCTCTGGAGTGTAAGATAAGTGCATTTACAAATATCTGCGACCATTAGTAACTTACATTTCTCACTGATTCGCTTCATTACATTTTGTTCCTCTTTTGTTAGTTTTTTTTTTACATTCTCCTTGAAGCGGAATCCAGCCTGGTCTCGGTAACTGGGACACAATCCTCCCATTAACTTTACGACCCTTTTTCGAAGGCGCCTTTCGCATTTTGCCTCGATCGGTGCTGGCATCTCATGATTTCTTTTTGTTGTTGTTATCCCCTCTCCCTTACCCTTCCTCTTTTCTATCCTTTTTTTTCACTTATTTTACTCGCTCTCTTAACAAGCTCGTGCGATCATCGATTCGCGATACGGAGAAATTTTTCTTTCTCTTAAAACCGATTGCATGGGTTTATGGTGAGTTTTTATGAGGCATCCAGTATTTTCTCATTAACCTCATTTTTATCAAATAATAACGTGAATTTAACATGGATTTTGATTGTTTTGTAAAGGTTTGATCGATTTTCCCTGTTTATTATTAATAAGATCTCTTGGAAAATCCTTGAAAATTCAGCAGAAACGTCAATAACACCTCCCTCCATTAAAAAAAAAATTTAATAATTTACTTACTTACTCTACCGATATTATTGGTAGTATCGGACTTGGTGACTCTTAGTATGACTCATAATAACTCCATTACACCTTCTAGTACCATTGAATACCACTTCATAACTTACTTGATTACCTTACCTGCAATATTGGTCGTGGCGGATTTTGGTGACTCTTCTGAAACTTATGACCCTTCGGGCTCTTATAGAAGGTTAGTTTGAAAAAAATCATTTCCGTGTAAATGGGCTGTTGTTGCCAATTATAAGATTTTTCTCCTGATGTAGTTCCGGGAGTAAGTTGTTAATACTGAAATGATAGTTAAGATAGATCAATAGGATCTGCTAATGAAACCGCTTCACTGGTTTGGTACATTTTTGGCGAATTATATAAATAGTTAAGGATCCTCATCAGTAGCAACTGATGATCTTTATCCATGGATCAGTTGATTCAAACAAGCATTCAAAATAGATCAAAATTAGTTTTTACTGATCGACCCTGCATCCTAGACTATACTACCTAGATTTGTATTTGCACTCCCTGTTCTTGGTTCCAGTATTATCTTATCAGTCTACATCATAAAAATCTATTGTGAATGCCATACACTGGGAAACTATTATTAACATCACAATATCGTTATACCACACCGCGCTATTCTTAGTCCAATTTAAACCATCAGTTATAATGTGCATTCCTCAAGAAAATCCACATATTTATGACGACAAATAAATCATTGCGACTTAAGTATACAGCATGATCGCATAAAGAGTTTTGCTCGAGTTGACGAGCAAGTGGTTGACCTCGTCACGGTAAATCAATGGGATGCTGAATGAAAATACACCCGGGGGGCGATGGATATGTTGGCGGCACGTAGCAAAGCTCAGAATCGTCCACGGTCGCCATATGTTCCACATAAAGTCAGTTCACCCTCTCCCGATTTCTTTTATTCTCACATTATCTTGTTTTCTTCATTCTTACTTTCGCTCTTCTTTTCACTGCCAGTCTGGGACCCACTGACGATAATTATCCGTAATCACAATTTCGTTGGAGGAAAACACTCGTGTCTAAATTACATTGCCCACTCTACCTACTGACTTAAACTCCAATTCACCTCTGCTGTTTTTTTTTATTGTAATTCATCCTTCATGCATTTTCGGCTGTTGCATTGTTTCGAATAAACAAAAGCACCGTGTCGGCGCTATGCCTGGCGCCAGGGACAGGCAATATCAAATAATACCGTTCATTATCGATCTATCAAGGGTTGAGTGTACCAATATGATTGAAATTTAATGGATTTGTTTTTCATGGATATTACCCATTCGCTCCATGAATATAAAATCTGTTCGTGCTTTTTCAAAATGTATTTCAACAGAGTTATTGAAGCTATAAAAAACCATTTCATTCCATTAATGTCGCATCAGTTCAATAATAACGTTGATTTTAAATCTCTTTACTTCAACTGATCAATGTGACTGTTTTATCTGGGTCAGACTGACTACATTCAATTCCAATGGAGGGATTCATCTCCATTCATACTCAATCCAAAATCAAACGAAATTTGATCATCTCGAGGAGTATTCCAATTAAAGGACGTTACGTAAAATAATTTCACAAGTTAAACATTAATTCACATTTGATGCCATTCAATTTTGCCAACGACTCGAGAAACAATTACCCAACCACAAGCCATAATTAAACATAATAACATAACACCATAATAACCGAGTAATTCAGGAGTTATTATGTAATCACTGAAATAATTCAAAACGGGAAAATAATTTCATCAATTTTTGTGTTTTCATTTTGACTGATTCGTGCCTCCGGGGTAGTTTGACGTATTCCACATTGTATTGAATAACAATGTGTCCATTGTGAGAGATGAAGCGATTGGATGTGGTTAGGGTCACGGAACATAAACTCGTTCAACTGATTCATCGCTCTAGAATTCTCACGCACGCATCACAGTCACATTGAAATACACGTACAGGAAGAAGAGCTAGTCCGGGCATCGGAAACATACACAGAGGCGAGGACTGCATCATTGGTATCGGTCATTCGTGCACCCGAATATCCAAAACCCGTTGGTAGGATAGTAATTTGTGGTTTGGTCGAGCCGATTGGCTCGCGTGACCGTTTCACTTTGATTATTGATGAAACGCACGTACTTGTGCCGCACATAGTTCCGTGATCGTCTTTCTCTTCCTCATCAACGTTTGGATGATTCCGATGATCGCGAGGGGTTAGAGGGAGTAGAAAATCTACGATAAGTTGTAGTGGTAAGGGCGGAGGAGGAAGAGGGGGAATATCAGCGAATCCTGAGCGAATCAGTAGAGAGTGAGAGCCCGTGAGACTTTGAAACGCGTGAGAAAACCGGTTTTTTCGATTTTTCTTTATCGTTTAAGCGAAAACAGTGAGTATCGGCTTAACGAAAATGTATAATTGCCTCGTTAACTCTTCGTAAAGGTAATCTACGCTTGTTAAGCTTTTGTTGTTCTGTCGTTTCTGGGGAATTATTAAATTTTATATCCCTGGATTTCATATGAAAACAAAAAAAAATTCATGTTTGTTTTTATTGTTATACTTGGATTAATGAAATAGATTTTATTTACTCCTTTGCGGATCATTCTGCATGGGAAAGGGAAAGGAATCTTTTCCAGATGTTTTGTAATAGATTATTCAGCTGACAATTTGTTAGTTCTTTAAGATTTGACAGTCAGCCCCAATCATGTATTTCCCAGCCCCATTTTGATACAAAAAATCGAATTTGTTCAAAAATAATTCCCATTTGATAGCCCAGTCATCAAGCCCATTAATTTAACTCCAATTAATATAATTAAGTTACTCTAAGGAAGTTATTATACGACTGAGCATTTGGTATACACAATCAGAATAATTATTGTTATGCGATAATCTCAATTCAGATGTAATTTTCATCCACGACAATAATATTCATATCCTATTGATGTAATCATGCGCTGGGTTCCCATGAATTTTAAGAGTGAAAAAGTTATGCCGTGACTCAGAGTATTATTTTATTTTAATATAATTATTGTACTTCGGGAAAAAAAGATAATGATCCGAAAATTTCATTGAACTGAAATTTCTTGAATTAAAAATTATTTGTACCAAAAAGAAACTTTTTCAATAAAGTGAAATATCCCGACGAGAGAATGGGATTTTTGGAGTTTTAAATATTTTTCTTGTAATTACGTGATTATTTGTTCAACAGTAAGAAAAAATAGCAATTACTCGATAATGTCACAAGGTGATACCAGAAAAATTTAATGAAGTAAGCAGAATATAAACTTCATCAATTGCTTATTCTACCAATAGTGAATTTCAATAAACTATTATTCCACGCTATTAGCCACTACGAACCTATAATATTATGGTTAATCGTTGATTGTGAACTGTCTCCTTTCTTATCATGAAGGAGCGTATGAAAGGGACACTTTGCATAATCCAGAATAGCGTCAAGCAAAATGCCTCAGTATATTACAGTTAAAGTATAAGTCAAGAGTCTATGTGCTCAACCGAGGAGAGTCTCACGGGCTTATCAGCGCTGCACCGGGGAAAACGTTAAAAGCGATAGTCGTTATCCACTTCCACGCAAAAATAAATGTGGATAGAAAATATTCGTATGGCAGACAAAAAGTTTACTAAATTTAATATTATACTTGGGTAATTTGCCGGTAAGAAGTTGTTGCTGACTCTAGTAAAGCAAGAGTTAATTTGAACTGGAGATCCGGTTATTGGAGAAGATTAAAAAATCACTTTCTAATCTCATTGAATCGTATTACTGGATACATACTAATTAATTATCGACATTTACCGGTGGATCCAGTGAGAAACTAGTTCTGATCGAGTTTCATATGTAAGTTATTACATTTGCGGGTGTTGACTTGCGCTATCTTGTCAAAACACGATACCGTATAATTTTTTTTATTGTTTGTTTTATACACTTTTCCCGTCTGTGAAGTATTAGGGATAGTTACATTTATTTAACGACTTGGATGAAAAACGTTCGCTCGTTAAAAAAGATATTGTGGTTGTCAGTTAGTTTTACAATATCTTAGAAATAATTTTGAAGATTTTCAACTTCAAAGAAAAATATCGAATTTCATGTGTAGAAAAATTAATCTCATACCCCAGGTGAGAATTGACATCAGGCCCAGGCCTGGACGCTTGGTATCCAAGCCTGTATCAATCCTGGAATGAAACACTGATCAAGCTAGAACTGAGGCATGATTCAGTCCTAGCAACTTATCTTGGATCAAGTCTGGTTATATAGAGTCATTAGTGAGGTTTGATTACCACTCTTGGATCTAGTCTGATTCAAGCCCAGTCCTGCCAACGACTGATAGGGATAATATCAGCCCTGATCTGATTTGGTTCCAGAATTGATACCAGACTACAGTGAGTTTATAAAACTAGTCATCATCATAGCTCGAATAACAATCTTGACTATACCCTGATCCAAACTTAGTAATCACAGGCTTTTGGATACTAATCCTGATCCTAAGCTGGACAGGTCTGGTATCCCAGGGTGCTATTTATCAGTCTTGGAGATAGACTAGTGACACCATCTGCATAAGGCTGATTCAGTCTGGATAAATCCAGGTATAACAATCAAGACTGTTCCAAGCTTGGCCCGGTTATCAAGTCTTGGCGCTTGCTACCTGGGATGTTATTGTATTATTTTGTATCTGATTGATATGAAGATTTCTATCATTAATCTGTGGAAATTTGGTGTTTTAAATTGCGTTGATTGTTGTTTCTACTTTCAAGAAATAATTTAAATGAGATCTATATGATGAGGCCTTTTTTGAAGAAAAAATTCGATGCTGTGAAAAAGTATCCCGTGACTAATACCCCGAACCAAGACTGATCTGAATAAATTTATTTCAGCAACTCACCACAATTTCGATTTAATTGTTATTGTATCTATCACAAGACAATTCAAACCCCCAATTCATAAATAATGAACGGTATAAATGTGAGAAACAGAGGTTTATCAAATTCCCCAATGCAGTCATCGAAGTTATGACTCTGGTATTTACACTTTGCGGTGATCGACTGTTTCCTCGTCTCTAAATCTCTATTTATCATTATCATAGATATCCATAACCTTTTTCAACATGAACCTGTGAGTTATTATTCTTGCAAATTTAATCCCAATGGTAATTATCCCTGATATAAACCAAATATCAAAACTCAAATATCCTCCCACGCTCAATCCACCGAGTTATAACCGTTCTCCATCACTAATTACCATTTCAGTTGTACATAACGTAAACATGATATAACTCCTCATTTACGGTATGATTTGGCTAACGAGTTGATTCCCCGATGGAATCGACAGGGCTCTAGCGCAAAAATCCCGGAACAAATTCTCTTGATATGGCCGTCTGTTCATGCGGTAAGTGTTCAAACATCACTGTCGTTATTTAATGCTTCCGTGGTTTCAATTTCGTACCTGTACATTCATTTGATTACACATCGCCACCTCTGAATGAAATATTTAAAAGAGAGAGATAAATGGAAATTGACGCTTTTGCGCAGAGAATATGGAAATGAACGGAGAGTTAAGCATCCAATCCAATATTACTAAAGCAGACGATGCTGATGTATCGAAATGTTTATGAAAATCTATTGTTTTCTTATCTAGTTTTTTATCGAGTTATAGTTAGAATCGATATGATATACCGCCAGATCCAGTTATTTTGGATTAACAACATCTGCTGTATTTTGCATTTCTGTCAGAAGCAGAAAACCAACAATCATGAAGGATATCGATGAAGAATAGCTCATTACTATCTCAACCAAACAAGTGTAACCATCATTTTGTGTTTCTGTCATATTGACGAGAAAAATAACGGTTGAATGGTTGTGTAATTGATTGGTTAAGGTGTAACGGACGTATTATAAATTAAATGTTGAATGCTTATTTTCAATCGACGAGTATATCGATATGATAACAATAGAATCAGCCGTGCAATATTGAACCAGAGAGAGCGTGTAGCGTTATTTGGAAAAATTATAAGACAAAGATGAACACTAATTCAATGAAAAAAACTATGATAATGTAGAAATTACAGGAAGAGCGGGCGCAGTCCGCTCGTCGTATGCTAGTCGTATTCTAAAAGGGACATGCTTGACACAATCGATTATCTCAAAATTCTTGAAATGTTGAAGCCACGATTCCTCATTGTCTGACATTGACAACACTTTATTAGACACGAGCCCGAACGCGGGCTCGTGCAAACAAAAATATTGTGGAGCTGATTTATTATTTTACCCTACGAAATGATGCGATATCAGAAACAAAGTTGACAGTGGATTTCTACATCACAATCTACATTTGAATGAACTGATGGCAACACCTTGACGTTGAATGTGCCGCGTAGCTTCATTGTACCACTGTGCAACAAAAAAAATGCTAGCTCATAATCAGAAAGGCGAAAATATGAATACCAACTTGTTGCTATTGGCATACCTTTTTTACGCTGAATGCAAAGCATACCGTAATTACACCATCGTAAAGCTCATAAGCGATCTATATAATGCAATCCAGGCTAATTTTCCGATCGGTATTTGAATTTTTATTATACTTTATGCAGATCTGTTAACCCTTAGCTGGTCGCTTCACTCCACCGAACGTAACTGGTCACCTGTATAGCGCTGCGCCGTACGTGTATTTCCAATTGCATGGTTGCCATATCAACATTCGAATCAAATAATAATTCTTTTTAGATACTTACCTACATTCAATACTCGTAAAAACAATACAAATCCTACTAAATGAATATATTGCAGCAATCACAGCAAACACAGTTCAGCTGACTCCGCCATTTTCGGATGTGAGCTGAAAGGGGCACGAGAGGGCTGGCAACGGCGCTCGTCAACTTTCTTATGCGGAACAGGTCGCACCGTGAGCATTGTGCCACAATTCGCGGGTTCTTCTTGATAAAAAAACGTAACTCATTTCAAAACACCGAAATGGCCATCAAAGCCATAATAACATAATAGTTGAGGAATACCTATATTTCCAGGTCATGAATCCCAATCATTTAGTGATATTTTTGAAAATAGTTAAAAGTGCGGCGCCGCGCGCATAGCGCGACCAGCTAAGGGGTAAATGTAGTGAAGGAGGACGTTGTGGCCTGTATAGATACGTAGCGCGCTCGCCCTGATTGTAAACCTTAGACCGGTCACCCTATGAGGAAATCTCCGCATTTCGTCATTTTTATTTTTTTATACTCAAACTATGCGGTGGAAAATTAAAAAAAAAATCAACATTTATCTCCAAAAGGTCTACTAATTAATCGAATTTTTTTATACGAGTAGAATCATTGCATCATATAAAAAAAAAAGGAAAACAACGGAAAGATTTTGAAAATGCGGGGAATGCCTCACGACGTGACCAGATACGTAGTAAGTTTTTTTCGTGTGGCGTTGGAGCTAGCTGCAACGCAAACTTCGAGCAAGCCGTCCCATGTAGGGTTTGCCAATCATCAAGCATTGGACCATCGCTTGGTTGAGTTCTGGCACACACACTATTGTAACTCCGACGATGGCCAGAAAATGGCCCAAGTCATGGAAATCTATACAATGAACGCCGACCTCTAACCTTAGAACGGGCCAATATTGACAGGCCAATCATCGATGTGCCATCTCTAGGCCAACATTTGGCCAAGTGTAAAATCGCCGAAGATTGGTGCTGCAATGATAGGGCAATACTTGGCCAAGAGTAAGAGCGCCGACGATTGGCACTTCAATGTCTGGTCAACACCTGGCCAGTTGTCCATACGTTAATCATTGACAGATCAAAAACTGGCCCAACAATTAGCCTAGGGAAGGATCACCGAGCATTGGAACTTCAACATCGGGCCAATCTGCAGCCAATGGAAACATTGGTAATCATTGGCGCATCAATCCTAGGGTAACAATTGACCAAGAGTAGGACTACCTACGATTGATTTTCCAATGTTAGGTCAATACTTGGCCAATGATATATTCACCGAGCATTAGCATTTCGAAATTGTACTAACAATTGGCGTAGGGAAGAATCACCAAACATTGGGGTTTCAATTTTGGGCCAATATGCGGCCAATGGTAAACATCACCAATCATAAACGCCAACAATTGCCCACGAATAGGACTACCAACAATCGCTGTTTCCATGTTAGACCAATATCCGGCCAATTTGATTTTTTATCGAGCACTGGTGCTCCACGCCAGGGCAAAGATTGGCCAAGAGAAGGATCGCCAAGCATTGGTGCTTCCTTATAAAGCTACTAATATCCAATAGGTCTTTGAAATAAAAACTTGAATAAAATTTATCTGGAAATTATATTATAATTATCAATATTCTTGGAAAATTTTTTTTTTTCAACCGTATGTTCAATTAACAGTTTGAATACTAATAATAATTGAAAGAAACTTTGTATTATGAAAAACTTTAAAAATAAAAATATATTTTATTAATTTATAAAATATTCAAAGACGGCAATAACCATCACGAGCAAGTGGATACGCGCTCTGGTGGTTCAATCGATTACTAGCGAGAGGCCGAGCTCTCAGCTGGCCGGTTGAACTAACAGCCGGGGTTGTTTTTTCACGTATATAATAATTATTATTTCAATTCAGGTTTTTTACTACCATATTTTTCAATCAGCGAAGTGAATTTTTTCAGTTGAGCCTTTGAAAAGAATTCCAGTCTCATTAATTATGGAGTTCGTTGAGAGAATAAACACGATTAAAACGTTTTGCTGTGTATATGGGTGCAAGTGTAAGCGCTGCCGCGATGGGAACACTAGATGTTATAATTTTCCTCGTCAAGCAATAGATTTAGTCAGCTAGAGCTTTACACGATCCTGCAGCCCTTATTTGTTTAAAGAAGACAAGTGTTCCCTCACTCAATGTGACTATTCGCACAGTCGTTAAAACTTTTCTTGGCCGATATGCGAACCCACATCTCAATATTTCGTGAGTCCCATCACAATAGACTACCTCAATTGTTATTAAAAGCCGGGGAGTGGCGGAACCTTCGATTTTTATCCCCACACTATCCCTTCAAATCGTCCTGCGGAAGTACCTTAGCGTTAAACGCACGCCGTCCGTGGCAGTATTCATGATTGCGAGGGAGCATAGCGAGTTAAGAGCGAAGTTCCTCTATTACCTAAGACAAATTTCCTCAAACTTTGCAGTCGGCGCATGCAGAGAGAAATTTTTGAGGTAAAATTACCTTTC
>JAPYZM010003864.1:0-10884 GCA_030522845.1 Psyttalia concolor
GGCCGCCATCTTTAACCACAGATGGAATGACGATAGTGGGGGGGCTGGATTTAACTTTAACTACGAGTTAACCACAGTTAACTTAATAGAAAACTGGCCATTACTTATATGAAACTTACGCCTAAATAATAAAATAAAAACGTTCTTTACCGGCCCTCAATATTTTTTTTAGTTTTTTTTTTCATTATAAATTCATACTTGTCCGCACACTCATTGCGACAAAATATTACATCGAAAAAGTCTAGATAATTTTCTCGGGAAAGATAATTTTTTTGAACGTAGATAACGGTCGAAAAGATAATCGATCTGGGCCTTAAAGGAATAATATATTATTTTGTTTAGTTAATACAATCTTATTGTTTCTTCAACCGTTTCCAGTAAACATTTTTAAAAATTTATTTAATTTATTTCAAATTAATTATGCGATAGTCACTTGGAAATAAGTAAAGGATTGGTGACAAATTTATCACTACTTGTGATAAAATGTAATAGATAATTTTCAATTCAGTTATTAGTGTTAGCAAGGGATGGAAATCGACTTTTTTATGTAATTGTGAAGTAGAAGTGTATGGTAATTTTAAAAAATATTTAAAAAATGGATAATTAATGTTGAGAACATGACTGGTATCTAATGAGATAATCTTAAATTCTTCCGCGGAAGAATCTATATAGCATTGGAAACATCGATTTTCCATTTATTGATGACCGTATTTTTGACAACGATTGCAGTGATTTTTTCATTTTACGTGAAGCGAATGAGCTTCAAAAACGTATTTTTAAATATTTTTTACGACATCCAAATCAATAGATTGCAAAAGAAAAAAAAAAGAAAATTTTGAGGAAAAACTAGCATGACTTAGCTATGATAAAGTCGAGAACTATCTAATTTATGAGTAATTAGTGATGATTTGTTTGACAATTTGTTGACAACGGATTTCTTATGTACAAGTAGCAATTAATGCTTGAGAGTTGAAATTTGAGGAGCTCTTCGTTGAACTTCCATTACTATTAATTACATACTTAAACAAAAAGGGTCTCGACGGATTATATGAAAAGAGAATAATCTAGATGGTTTAATCAGCGGCCGTACAGGTATAAATTGTGTGAGTTTCGGTGCGCTCGGTTAACTTTTAGTTGAATCAGTGCCTTAGTTTATGAGATACGACAACTTTATTTTGATTTTTTAACAGAACATCCAAAATTACTCTATTGAAATGAATTTCTCCGATCGACTGATAATATTCCCTTACCACTAAAAAAACGCTGTATAAAAAAACTAGGAAGCAGAAGTTTAGTAGTTGTTGAAATTGTTCTAATATCAGAGAACTCAAATGCACATGAACAAAATCGAATACGTAGGTTCGGAATTTTGTGTAAATACTTTTTTGACTTAAAGTCTCCCAAACTTGACGTCAGATTAATTTGTGTCCCTCGTCAAGATCAAGCGAAAAATGAATACCCGATTTAAAGTTTCCAAGGTAATGTACACATGCCATTGTATAGAATATAAATTTTATTTGTTTCGTCCTCGTTGAGGATAAGAGCGTCGGGTTTATTGGTAGAATTTAGCCATGAATGTGTTCATCTACACGAGAATTTAATTCAAAGGATTTTAATGCGAAACATTTACCATCGGAAAATAAAATTGCCAAATTTTCTACATTTAAATAAACAACAAATGTTCAAGGAAAGACTTGATTTGTTGTGCAATTCCATAATCATCTCTAATTACGCCGATTTATACAAGACCATTGGAACTCCTGAATTGTCTCACCAAAAATGTTTTGACAACTTCTGCGGAAATCCTTCGTAAATGCGATAATTCCACTAGCCGGGAGGAAAAAGCGATCTTTACAAAAATTTTTGTAGACCCACTTCTTTCATCGAAAAACCCCCAGCTATGCAAATTTCTCCCTCCACGAGCTCTAAATGAAATTACCGGAAATTAATCATGCGAACAGCTCACAGATAATCTCCCCTCTACCAATCTTATAAATAGCTACTTACTACCAGGATAAAAATAAAACAAAAGATACTCCAAAGCTCTCTTTCAATACCAAAACCATTCCTAATCAATGTAAAAAATGCATATGTAACTCATATAAAGCGTTCATTTTCACCTGGTGATTATCTCCGTCTTCCACTTCGTGTAAAAAAAGGAAATTAAATGAAATAATGAAATTCAATCCGTTTGTACACCCTCACCACAAAAGAGACTATTATACTTTAATTCCACTATTCAGCACCTGAAAAATCCCTCCCCTCAGAACCCAACAAAAGAACTAATATCAAACCCTCAGAGCAACAAAGAAAGCGTCCAACTAGTAGCGGAAAAACGGAAAATTTTGTTTTCCATGAAAATCAATTAGAAATGAAGTGAATTAAGAGTCTAATCAAGTTCCGCAAAATCCTTAAAAAAAAAAAAAAAAAGACTCCACAGATATCCCCTAAAAATCCCTCAATTCTCAAAATTTTCACGAGTAAAAATCCTTTTTTTTTTTTTTGACGAGCAGATGCAAAGAATAATAATTAGACCTGGAAGAAACTAGTAACATCCCACGATTAACGAATGACGAATGGAAAATTTTGCGCACGAGGCACGAGGTGAACAATGGCCGGCACAGAGCAATTCTAATCTCGCCTCGAAAAAAAAAATATCCACTGTCGCCTGATATTCCTAGACCGACCCATTTCCACTCAATCACTGATAAATCGGTCAATTGAGGCTAAAAGAAATGATTAATTTGTGGAAGAGATTTCAATGGAAAAAAAAAAAAACACGCCGTCCTCGAACGATACAAAATGGCTACAGGGGGAAAGGGGCACGAGGGGTCACCCGGCAAAGCCCACACTTTTAACAATTTAATAAGCGTTATTAATTGATTTGTGATAATTAAATGACTCACCTCCATGGTGATACGTCCCACCGGCTGATTGTCGGCGGTCATGTCGAAGAAAACACGTGGCAGAGCCATTTTTTCAGCTGACGCTGTGAAATTCTTAACGAGAGATGCTAAGGACGGGCGACTGCGGCGGGCGGTGGCTCCCAAATGGCTGAAGCTACTGAAGGTCGAATCAATTGACAACCGGCAGATCGATGCCAACGCCATTACTAATGGCACCACTGGCAGGGGATTATTATTTAGCTACGGGGGGGTTTGATTTTTAAGGTGATTAGGACTGAGTGATGGAGGGATGGTAAGTTATGGATTTGTGGCACGTGCTGGAGGGTTTATGGGTTTTATTATTGCGTAACGGAGTGATAGTTGAGCGTTTGAAATTGAGAAGAGTGATGGCATGGCGGAGACCACGAGAGTCAGGGGTGAGGACTTCCGGTGGAGATAGTGGGGAGAGCGCGGGAGATTTTCTCTTGGAGAATTGGAATTTTTTAACGCGTTTCCATCCTCTCAAATTGATTATATGATTATTTGATTATTACTAATTTCCTAATCTTACAAAAAAAAATAATTCATTAATTTATTACCCGGAAATTTTGTAATTTTGTGTGAAAGCTAGAAATAAAATCCGTAATTCTTAGGATCGAAATTTCACTGAATTTTGATTTAGGAGAATATTATAAAAATTAAACCCCTTGTCACACACACTTTCCATGAATTTAATCACAACAATATACAGATTTTCTTTCCATTGTGTTTTTCATTTGTTATATAACAAAATAATTAACTAGAATAAATAATATATAGAATAATAATATTTCCTGAAGGGGAACACTTTGCGTATTCGAAACGTTGGCAACAAAATGAAGATTTTTTAGTTTAGTTTTTCTTCATTTTGATAAAGATAAAACGACAATGAGGACAGTCAGATGATGAAAGAGTGGCAAGTTTTATTTGAAGGAACCCCTTGTCGATGATATTTGACGAATAATGAGAAGTAGTGGCCATTTGGTAAAATGATGAATATTATGAAGAGTCCCGAATAAGCGACAAATATTTATTGAGTTTCTTTAGTAGAAACTTAAATGCGCCTTCAGTTCCTTAAGGATGGCTCAATAGTTAGGAATACAGGAATACTTAATAGTTGCACTGTCAAAAGTAAAACTAGCATAAAAGTACCTAATTTTTAGGCCTCCTTAATCGATGAATTTCAAAACTCTTAATCTCTAAAAGATAAACCCCTAAAAAAACAAAAGAGTAACCCTAGTAAGCCATTAAAAGAGGAAAATTTTGTGATTTTATTTGGTTCCATTTTTTGTAATTTCGGTTGAATTAAAAATTCGTAAAGTTGACAATTCGAAAGGCTACCCAGTGAATAATAATTGGAATATTTGCAATAAAGAAAGGCCATTTTCTCGATAAATTACAGCAAATTATCGAGTTTTGCTGTCTGGGTAGGATTGGTGACTTCCGGAGATGAAATTATGTAATTCACTTCAAGTGGAATGGACTAAATGAAAAAAAAAAAGTAGAACTAATTTTGTTTCTCAAATATATTGTGAATTCTGATTTTGAAAATGACAGTTGTCAAAATGTTGGTTGCATTTCTTTTTTTCTTCTTGCCAATACTTTCCGCAATTTTTCCCATTTGTTTCCGGTACTTTGCGCAAAACTACTACAGTCACTACTTCCTGTACCGGAATCAGTTATACCGCGGGATTTAAATAACCAACAACGTTTTCTTTTGAAAATCAAAAAAATATCGAAAAAATGTCCAGTTACTCAATATCTTGGGAATAGAAATAAATAATTCGATAGATTGACTTTATTTACTTGTCATAAATAATTACTAAAAAAATTTCACCCATCCTTCTCAAAGCTAATTGATAACTAGCACCACGCATAATGAAAATTTTGTTAATTAAATTTTATGAAACTAAATATAATCTTTTATTTAAATAAAAACCGAAGTAGAAAAAAATTTGTTCAGCAGTGGAATAAAGTCACCAGTCACTCGTTAGTCGTTCGGTTCACGTAGTCCTCCGGGAAACATGGCGCCTGCATGAACGACGCTGAATGGGCCAAACTCATTAATAAAACCTTCAAAAAAATAGTTTCATAATTAAATAAAGTAACTAACCTACTAGTGAGTGAGACGGCGGTGAATCCTAATTGATAAATAATCATCTACCTCAGAAATGAGTAATTTGTCACCATTCGGGGGTGGAAAGAATCCCCCTTGGGTCAGAAATGCAGGTGAATATTAATATAATATAATTCTCCCATTGTAACAATTAAACAGTTATTTAAGTCCATTCTTAACCTTCTTAACCTTCGTCTAAAATATCATGATGATAATAGATTTGTTTTTTGTTCACCTTTGAAGAATCATAAAGAACATGCATTTCTAAGGGGTACCACATTTATCACACGATTTTATGTTTTTGTGAGGAAAATCAGGAGCTCAGGAGTTTTTTTCAATGTGTGAGAGAGTGATAATCTTTTATTTTTAGCAAATTCAATTATCAGGCTTTTTTATTCCGTATGGTAATACCAATGTGGTGCTGGTGTTTCTTTCGTGGGCGAAGGAATTGCTAAAGTCCTCATTATAAATCCGATTCACTACGTAATGATGTTCCCATTAGATGTTGTGCATGTGTCTATTTTATTTTTCAAGGTTAATAGGTTTTTACAGATGTCAGAGAGATTTAAAGACATTAGGGGTGAAAAAAATATCATAAGGACTTATGTGTGGAGAATTTAGAGGGCGACATTAAAGATCTTCCAATGTTTTTTACTAAATTTCATGGTATTGAAGATATTCATGGAAGAGTAATAACTACACCATAGATTAATTTGTATCTCATATATATTGATTAAAAATCGTTGGATAAACCATAAAAACTTATAGTTAGCATTGGAAACTTATGAAATTCTTATTCCGAATTAATTTTAGCTACTTAGGGGAAAGCACGGTGAAATCGATCAATTTGTAATTTCAAGATATCAATATTTTCGTTTATAACCAAAAACATTCCATTTTACCAGGGAATCTTCCCTGAACAATATTCATGTTTTGAGGTTGTCAACATTAAATTGGAATGGATTTCATTGCATTAAAGTTAATTCCAAAAATAACTGCAACAAATTTGTGGGACCTTTCCGAAAGAGTCACATTCTTTTACTTGAAATGATGATTAAATGCTTGACGGCTAGTTCAATTAGCTTATTAGTTTATTCCGCTGTTGAATTAGTTTACATTAACGTGAGATCTATCATTGATTTCACAGTTAAGTAAAATCAGGAATAAAGGGCTTAAATGAATTAAGTGAATTGTGACTGTTGGTTATTTTTTCATTAATATCCAGTAATTTAAAACTGATAGTAAAATTGTTGGTAGAACCTTTTGTATGGAAAAATTTGAGAGCTATGAAAAAATTACAAAAACATCGAAAGCTCTTTTACATTCGGAAATATTCGTCGAAAACTATCGAAAACTAGAGATAAGTCAACAAACCGGTTTACCATTTCATCACTCAATGGTTTTTGTACTGGCGTATTTTTTTTACAAGGTTAATGGATGGTTAGAGGAGTTTGAGAGTATTTGGAAGGCATATATGAGGCGATAGGGGGTTTTTCATAAATGATCATGCCTAGAAAACGATTATAAGCACAGTTGAAATGCACGTTTTCCATCATAGGTTTATGAATGTCATTGAATGATGTGTTTTTTTGCAGTTAAATGCCAGTCTAAATAGTTATTTCAGATCGGTTACTTGTATTAATGACAAAGTATTTATTTATTCGGGTTCTGAAAACTAATCATGACTGGTCATTTATTGTTTCGTTCCAGCCAAATTAATTAGAAACGAAATATTAATACTAATCCGAATTTAACTTAAAAAATGACAACTGATTTTTTGACCCCCGAAAAGTAAATGTTTTTCTTAAAACTTTCATGTATCCATTCGACTATCTGAATCAATACAAACCAAATATAATATTTACTTCCCAAAAACTTCCCAAAACTTCAATAAGTGAAATATGAAAAAAACAGAATTCACAGTTGAATGAAATTTTTTATTTACTAAAAGAAAATTTTAAAAAAAGACCACTGTCTCCACTTGAGGCCATTCTCTCCAAGTAATCAAGACAAAATTTGTCTAATGGAAAATTCTCAAAATATCTTTCATTCTCCATGTTTGTCATGTCTAAAACATCAATTAGGAGGCAGCGGGACGAATAGAAAAAAAAAACAAGAAAAACTAGATTCCAACATTTTTTTTTGTCGAAAAATGACTATCTAATAGAATCCCAACTCTTAGACTATACGTACCATGATTATAAATTATGTAAAAATCTAAGTTTTGTGAAACAATCGTCTTGTGAGAAATAACCTGGAATTTATGTTTTTGCTCAGACGGTAAGTTCCATTGTCTCTCGGTATCAAGAATTCTCTCATTGAATTGTAAATTTTAAATAATTTTTTTCCATCAATTCTGGAATCATTTTATCATAACAATAGAAATTGAATCCGCTGAAAAAAATGCTCCAGCATTTTATTATTCAGCCATAAATAATGTTAATAACAACATTAATAATAATAATAATAATAATAATAATAATAAGATAAAATGCAGAAGGCGGTCATCCTTGGGTCCCTTCGTCTACTTAGACTGCATGATTCTGGACTGCAGAGCGATTAGGAAACATTTGTATCGCTTAGCTTGCTGGGCGGTCGTCGAGGTGAAGTCGGAACCCTCGAAGACCCTTCAGTGATCTCACTCAAGAGAAAAAAAATAATAATACTAATCAGGAATAATTTTCCCGATCAACAAAAATGATCTCACCCCTCATCAATATAAATCGCCAATTGAATTCTAAAGATGTTTTTTTTTGTTTCTTTTCATTCTCTGAAGTACAAAATGGGGATTTTCTAGGCCAGGGAATCCAAAACATTCAGCAGCAGATGCTGGGCCAGGCCATGGGGGGAATGGGTGGTCAACCAATGGTTCAGTATCAACAGCAGACCCAGCAGGTCTATCAACAAGGACTTGGGCTACAGCAGCCGAATTTGACAATGGCCTCAATGGCTCAGCTTGGCTCAAATCTTTCCTCGGGAATTGCTGGACAATTGTATCCCCAGGTGGCCACTGTCTCCTACCCCACACCGAGAACACTGAATGCCAATGCTTTTCAACAACCTGTTGGAGGGGTACAGCAGCAGGTGCAGCAGAATGTCCAATCATCCTCAACAAAGCAGAGGGTATTTACTGGGACTGTTACTAAAGTTCATGACAATTTCGGATTCGTCGACGAAGATGTCTTTTTTCAAACTAGGTGAGCATTTATGATGTTATTGATCTATTAGAATTACGGTAGAGCGTCATTATAGCGACTCCTTCAATTTTTGCAATGTTTTCGTTGAAAACTTCTGTGAAGCTGTTATATTTTTGCTTGTATATTCTAGGAAATTATATTTTTACAGTTGGAAACTGGTTGTTGTTAATGATCTGCTCATAAAGATTTGAAATTGCGTATGTTTGGTTGGATGTACGCAACATTCTCCTCTTCTTCCCTACTGAAGATATAAAATTATATAAGTTTAAGAAAGTTCGAATATATACAACTCAACGCGCGGTATAAATAAACCTCACCAGCACTCAGCGTTACCCAGGGTCCCCGACGGGGACGCGGCTGGAAGGAACCCCATAAGGGGTACAATGGTGCTCATTTCTCATTTATCAAGCTATTCATATTCCTAATTGAGACCGACTCGATTTTATAGTGGACTTTACTTAGTTTAAATACTAAGTGGTGAATTAATTCATTTTCCCAAACAAATTTGGACGAGCAACTATAGCTACTAATTAACAGAATTACTTATTAGGATTCTTCGAAGAACTATAGATTATAAAATTACCTTGAATTTCCATCAGCGGTTTATGAATGTGATTGAATGATGTTTTTTTTTTTTTCCATATATTGGCTTTGTATTAGTCGGTGTTTCCGTAATAGATGGAAGCCTTCAGTTTCTGAACATAATGAAAGAAACTTTATTAGTTTGAACAACAACTTGATTAAAAATAATACTTTCTCAAATTTGGTTTTTGTCCCCCCCAAAGTTTTTACCCATTTTTCATGTTATAAGATCTTTCACAGGGCATACAAACTTCTTAGGTAAAAGAATTGAAAAAAATATAAAATTCAACGATTTTCAAAACGTGAACTACGAAGAATTTATTTTTTGAATGTAGTTCAAGTTTTCAATATGACTCGTCAAAATAGTGAGTTTATACACGAAAAATAAGAAATATGCTCAATCGAAAAAATTAAAAATTTTCATGAAAGTACATTGAAAGCACATTGAAAAAAAAGCAATATTTAACAGAGGAAAAGCAAGTTTGAGTGAATACATACATATAGACGAGACCCTAAAAACATAATTTCTTCAAGTTTCATAACAGTCACGTTTCATAACATTTGCAATAAAAATGAGAAAGTGGAAAAATCGAGCAAAAAGAATGCTTCCATTCGGAAGCAGAACTGGAAACAAATTTCTTAAGCCTTCCTGATGATAAAACCTTATGAGAAGTTTCAATAAAATCAATTTTTTCAATTTTCAAGATAGGCACAGCATTTTTTGTTTAAAAGCATAACAAAAAAATATAAACTATTTCTGAAGATTTCATAATGTGGCTTTTTCATTTACACAAAGATGTACACAATGAGAGCAAATCACTAAAAATTACATGATAGCTCCGTAACCTGATTCATGAAAGTAATTTTTAGGTAACTTTCCGAAACAGTTCCATCCTTTGTTCATTCACATAGAGGCATTGTAATCGTTCTGTTTTTAAATTATCTAATTATGATTTTACGTTGCCTAGAATGGTCTGAAACGTGAAGATATGAAGTTTGGCGGCCATGCTTATCAGTGCCAATGTCCAGGGCCAATTTCCCGGAGATAATTTTTTTTTTTAATTCAATAATACATTGGCTAAACTGATTCAAAAGAATCGAAAATTATAGTACTTGACTCTGACTAATTCTTGACTCTGTGCAAATTTCAGCCCACTTGATTAAATGGTTATTTGAAAACACAAATTCGTTCTTAAATATGTTTTTGCTGATATCTTCAAAACTACTCCATTGATTTAATTTTCTTTAATTTGAAATATTCGCTTCAATGCATTCTACTTGAATAAATAAAAATAACGATCGTAGATGAATGATATCGTTTTTTTTACATAAGCTAAAGTATACACAACGGAAGTCTTACAAAAGACACTATCTATTCAAAATTAAAAATAACTCAAATTTTAATGGAACGCGGGTTAAACCAATTGCGATTCTTAAATAGTATATTATGCAACATGTGCGTAATGGTGTTTTTGGCTCGTGTTATAATCCCACGAGCCAAAAAACACCATTACGCACAAGTTCCATACAATATTACACCATTACGCACAAGTTCCATACAATATTTTATGTCATTGTGTCCGTAATCCGCGATTTAACCGAGCGACGCGAGGCATTAAGTCATTTTCATTTGCTGAATATCACGATTTTTTAGTTTTTTCGTATTTTTCAAGATTCATTTCTAGACTAGACGTCGATCATTTTCTGAACGTCAAATAACTAATTTTTTTTTTTGTCGTAAAGCGCTAAGCATATTAGCTTTTCCCAATTAATGATTAATTATTAAATACAATGATTGCACAAAAATAGTCATAGCTACATTAAATAACTCAAATGATTAAAAATTTCTCGAGATTTCAATCCTCGAAATGAAAATTGCATTTGCATTACTTTAGATAACTGAAATTACCAGACTAAAAAATGAATACAGTTGCCGTGCAAATTGGAAACACTGCCAGAAAATAATTTACACAATGGCCATCCAAAAAAATATTACTAATTTATTATTATTTTTTTTTTTTTATTTATTTCGTTCCAAGTATATCCTATTCGGGTTTTTACTAGC
>JAPYZM010003865.1:0-10350 GCA_030522845.1 Psyttalia concolor
GATGAAAAAAAAAAAACAAAGAAAAAAAATTGTACACGAGTCAGGTGCAACCGGTTTTTAAGAGATTTTGAGCAACTGAACTGCAACAATTGCTCTGGAGAATGAAATCTGAAGATAGAATTGGTCTTCTCGCCCATTGGGACCCGAATCCCCCGGGACACCTCGAGAATTGCGTGTAAAAAATGGACAAAAAATCTAAGTATTATTTTCCCCCGCTGATAAACAAACAAAAACAAATTGTTTATTCGATACGATGGACTCTTTAGCTTCAGTTCAAGTCTTATCGATCAGTAGCGATCGGTTGAGTTAACAAATACCGAGAGACTCGCATGAGATGGCCGGAATATATTTGCGCCTGTGACACTCCGCTACCAGGATTTGAATAAAATATAATAGTCCTGTGTTTATGCTATGCATAGTAAGCAGGGGGAGAATATCAGCTCGAGTTGACCTGCACGCATCAGTCGAGAGCAATGTTTCATATGCAAGTTAACTCTGTAATCGGTATATTTTGACACTACAAAGCCCGGATTATCATATCGTCCAGCCGATCTAAAGAAATTATTATTCAACAAATTCATCCTTTCCCCACACCAATAATTCTCTATAATGATAAATAAAAATATTCAATTCATAATTCAATTCTTTCTCGTTTGATTAACAAAAGAGATTAATTAACTTGGTTTCACCCCAAAACTGAAAATCGTTAATTTTGTGAAATGTCGACGTTTCATGACCAGGAGAAACCCCCCAGATGTTTTTTTTTTCGAGTTGTATGTGTGTGTGGGTGTGTGATCACTTTTTTTCGTTCACGATCCCGGACGAACGGATAGTGCGATCGGGAAAATTTGATGGCGATCGATAGATCTCATCAAGGACAAGATCGGATTGGTTTGCGAGCGAACTTCCCACCCCATTTTGAGTTTTTTAAAAGATAAGGATTACAAGAAATTTTGATTTTTCAATTTCTATCGTTCACGCTCCCGCGCAGTCGTGTCATCCGATCGAAGGGATTTTGATCGCGATCGATAGGCATTGACTTTGTCTACATCCCATTCGGACGGGAGTAAATTCCCCCCCACTCCGTAAATTTCTAGGTTAATATTTCAATCTATCGGGAAGTTCGTTACGAGGCTCGTCAAGGGCCGAATAAAAGAAAAAAAATCGCGTTACGAATTGTGTTGAGAATTAGTCGGGAAGACAGTAGTTCAACGCAACAACAATGGGAGCGAGCGTAGCGAGCGACTATCAACCCCGGCCAATTTTTAATTTATTTGATTTTGTCGCTTCACGAGAGATCCTCCCACTGGCAAAAATGTCAATTTCTTCTCAGTCCGACAATAAGAGAATAATTAATTCGGCTATTTAATTTATTTATGAGGATTTTTTTCATCACTCCAGCTGAGATCCTCCTAGTGACAAAAATCTCAATACCCCGTTCTCCTGAAAATGCAAATTTTCACGTGACACATCCTTGAATTTTCTCCCCAGATATTGCCCTCGCCCGACAAAATCTGACGAGTAAAAAATTTAAAAAAAAATCCTCGACACGAGGTGAAATATTCTGAAAAGTGTCAGAAGGGGTTAACGGAGGGATGGTAGAAAAATGTAGTAGAGAGAATTGCGTCAACTCCAACACCATAAACCTGAAAGTATTATAAATCTGAGCATTAAACCGAGGGAAATAGCCACTTTGTTCCAATTATGCCAAGTCCCTCATTGACTCCACACAAATTGTAAAAGCGTGACGCCCATGTAATGAATACGAAATTGCATTACAAAAGCTCGTTGGAGAGTTGCTGGAATATACCGGAGTTATTAAGGACACTTGCGTATAGTCGGGTATTTTTCAGGAGTCGAGAATCCTTTGTATGATTTTTTTTGCACTTGAAAAACAAATTTTCGCCGTCTTTTTAAAATTTCCGTTGAATGTTTCCCCCGAAACCTTTTTTTTTTCAATTAGTAAATTATATGAATTATTTATACCTCAACCCCCCCCCCCTCCCATTCGGATCGATATAAATAAACAATGGAATGATAATTAACTTAAACCCCGAAAGAATGAGTGAAGTTGCAAATGAGGGGATTTTTTGATGAGCAGAGTCGCCTGCGTCGAGTTTAGCATTTTATTTTCGTTATAATTCAGCATATTCAGCTCTACCCAGGGTCACGTGATGGTAATCGGATTATTCTTTGCATTCGCATATCAACCAATCGGCATGGAATATACCCCGGATACAAGGACAATTTCATGGAAACATGAGCAGGGAATTGACAAAGTGAAGTATGAAATAACTGGTTTGAGATGGAGTCGTCAGAATGATTGGAACCGAAACCCACAGAGCAATCCCGAGGAATGACATGTGACAGAGACAATCACAAAGAAAAACAGGGCAAAAAAAAAATATTATGTTACTCTTGCTATTTCCGTGATCACAGAGGCGCAGCGAATCTGCCAATTCACCTGCAATTATACCAATGAGAAGGCTTTGATGAAGAAGTGGAGGTCATGTGTAGGCGAGAGCTGAATTTGTAACATTTGGTCCGAGAGACTCGAGCCTCAGGAATTCCAATTAGTCAAATCCTAGAGGTTTTTTTTTTCCTCGAGAAAAATCCAGGAAGTCGAATCGATATTTGTTCAAGAGGAATTCAAAGAAGCGAACTGAACTTGTAACATTTGAGCAATAGAAATCATGACTCAGGAATTCCAATTGGTTCCAGTGATTCAATGGCCAGAACTCAATTTATAACCTTTGTGCCAAAGAATTCATCGCTCAAGAATTCTAATTGGTTAAATCTTATATTTTTTATCGAGAAAACCCGAGAAATTCTGACACCTGTTTACCAAAAAAATTATTTAAAAACGAGAATTGAACTTGTAACCTCGGCGGTCTGGAATTCGTGGCTCAGGAATTCCAATTCGTAAAATCCAAATGTTTATTCTCCAAACTAATCACGACATTCTGAGAAAGATTTCTCAAAAGGTGATTAAAAAATGACAAGTAAAATTATAACATTTACTCCGCGGAATTCACACCTCAGGAATTTCTATAGGTCACTTTGAGAAAAAAATATAATTTCAACAGACAGATTTCTTTCCCCAAATCAGTGTGTTCAAAATTCTTATTACAAGAATATATGATTGGCAAAGATGTATATTTTTATCAGTCCAAATGCGAATTTTTTGTCCTCCCAAAAACTCAAGAAATTCTTACCGAGCAAGCTTCCCCCCGGAGATTCGAACTATCCACTCACCCCCACTGAACACAGTAATACCATCACAGCCACCAGCCGCCAA
This sequence comes from Psyttalia concolor, assembly GCA_030522845.1. Lineage (NCBI taxonomy): Eukaryota > Metazoa > Arthropoda > Insecta > Hymenoptera > Braconidae > Psyttalia > Psyttalia concolor. The sequence goes on from JAPYZM010003865.1 coordinate 3,299, forward strand.
GAAGACAGTCGTGGGCCTCCAGCGAGTACAAGGCGTCCCAATCCCTCGTTAATCACCCGTCATCTAAATAACTCAGAATTTCCTCATTACTACGTCGTAATAAATCACTGGATACTCATAATCGTTGAACTTAATCTAAAACCATCTGAAATTAAATTCCCGGAATTATCGCTATCCGTGGAATTCCACTCGGGAATATATTGCGCTTGGAGTGTAAAGAATCCAACGAATTATCCAGCAAAAAAAGAGAGAGAGAGGGGGGCGGGGGGTTAGTCAGGCTGAAAGGATTTCTCTGGCGTTCGGCAATCCGTAGTCCTGGCATATCCATCAGTCATACTTTTGTGATCGATACCTTGCACCCTCTCAAAAAAAAAAAAAAAGGAAAAACAAGACCTGGTTTTTTGTGTTTCTCATTTGTCCCTCAATTTTTCTTTCCATTCACTTCTCCAACCATTTGTCTGAACATGAAGGCACACCAGCTATACGAATGGTTATCGTTAACGTCAGCTCGAATCATTTATAATGCAATTATTAATGGCTGTATTCTCATTGTTCCGCATGAAATTTTGGTATATGGAGAAATTAAGGTAATGGCCCCACTCACGATAACTCCCTGATGACTAACGCTCTAATAAATCGGCTAATTTCGGCAGGTTGTAGGGGCAATTTAGATTAAAATAGAAGAATAATCCCTACGATAGCCACGAAACGACGACAATAATCAATTAATGTGGGAATAAGAGATGAATCCCCCCGACTCGGAGTTTACATTTGATGATGATGACTCAATGACAAATTCCGTTGCTTCAATGTTCGAGTGTTGATGAATACTCAATGAGCGCGGGCCTATTTTGTCTGCTGTAAAAATTGGAAGTTCTATCGAGTCATTTGGAATTTCTTGAAATGTCTGGTAGACCTCGAGGTAATTGGAGAACTTGGAAAAATTGAACGGAACAGCCGTCAAATGTCATCTCCACCAGATGATGTGAACTTCGTCGCAATATGCCAAGTGCAGAATGAATTTTCTTGAATTCTCAAATATTTTCTTACCCTGGAAACTCATCTCGAAGTGAAATTGTCTATTCCCACTTTTATGGAGGAAATATCTTATGTCCTTTGGAGAAGTTCAAATGAAATCTAAATAAAGGAATTCTTTATCGAAACGAAGACCGAACGTTTGATGTGAATGAGGATAAAACTGATGGATAAAATTGGATATTGAACACTTTCAGAGCAGACTGATCGGGGGAGCATCAGGACTTGTGTGAAATTCTTGCCAAGCCTGGTCAAATCAATCAGAAATTCTCCCTGTTCAATTGGTTCTAATTCAAAATTTTTGGCTGACTATTTGATTGAATTTTTCAGTCACAATTTTAGTCTCGAGTATTGTTACTCTCATCCAATTCCACCAGAAAGAACTCAAGAAATGCTCAGGAAATTTGGAGCTCCACCTGATCAACTATTAAATAGGATTCTGAAATTTTCTCCGACAATTTTTTGGATTTTTTTCCCTCACAATTTCACGTCTCGAGTATTTTTACTCTCATCCAGTTCGACCAGAAGAAACTCAAGAAATTCTCAGGAAATTTGGACCTCCACCTGATCAACTATCAAATCTGATTCCAAATTTTCTTCAGACTATTTAATTGAATTTTTTATCTCACAATTTCAAGTCTCGAGAATTTTTGCCCTCAGCGAATTCTACCAGAAGAAACTCAAGAAATTCTCAGGAAATTTGCAGCTCCACCGGATCAACTATTAAATCTGCTTCTGAAATTTTCTCCAACTATTTCATTGAATTTTTTCCCTCACAATTTCAAGTCTCGAGCATTTTTACTCTCATCCAGTTCGACCAGAAGAAACTCAAGAAATTCTCAGGAAATTTGGAGCTCCACCTGATCAACTATCAAATCCGATTCCAAATTTTCTTCAGACTATTTCATTCAATTTTTTTCCAGTCATCGGAAACTTCTTCTCACACGTGACATTCTCGTATGAACAGTGTTCACGATGAAACTTTGAAGTTCAATTAATTAATCGATGAATCAGCAAACTTTTCGCTATTTCCTTTTCTACTCCCTCGTAACTTTCTTCTTCCTCTTTTCCCTCCACTCTCTTCGCCCGCCATTAAACATTAACATCGGATTGGAGCATTTGTGTCTCAAGCTGAACAGTTCCATTCCCTCCATTGGTTTCGGCCCCGATCGATCCCCCTGTTACATCAAGACTCGGAGATGTGAAGGCAGAAATTTAATAAATGAGAAATATTGATGGGACTGGAAGGATTTGCTGGGGGAGGAGGAACTCTCGAAGTCGTCATGCCGGAGTCGGCCCTCTTCGATAATAGTCATCGACGTTTTACCCAGTGAGACTTCAAATTGAGTCCTCTTACCTCATCAAATATCAATTCTGAACGTAAATACTGTAATTACTTCATCCCTCGTATACGAAGATTCAACTCAATTTTTCATTTTCCATTTTTGCTCCCAAACGAAAGCATTTGAATTGTTCGAACTTAATTAAATTAAATCACTCGATTTTTGAAATGAATTTCATTTGGAAAAATTCATAAATCCTTGCAAGGACACAGACCTCAAGGACCTCTATTTATACGGATGATATAAATTGAATTATCCATCGAGTTTCTGAAATATTCGTAATTTTTCAATAATTGTTTTTTCGACTTCAGTCGTGTTCAACTAAGCCATGACCAAATCCGACTAAAGTCTGACTAAACTCCGCCTAAACTCGAACTAAACCTCGACTATAAAAGCCGTTGGCTCAGCCTTGACCCAGCCTTGGCTAACATCCGCTGAAACTTCAACTAAACTCCCATTAAACTCTGACTAGACTCAGCTTAAGCTCCGACTAACCTCCGACAAAAATAAGAAATCCAGTCTATACCAACCAAAATAGTAAAAAACCCCAATAATTTCGCCCACAAAATTTGTTAAAATAAATAAATCCATTCGCAATCACTCGCTAAATTTATTAACAAAAAAAAAATACACGCCCTCACCGAAAATACAATTATTCACTTGTTTTAAATTACTCAAAAAATGGGGCAATTTCTGCTCCTAAACTTCACACATTATCGATTATTTATCAACGATTAATTCTACCGTAAGCATTATTTACAAGCCCTTGCGGGGGAGGATCTAATCAAGCTCAAGGAGCCCCAGCTATATCTACAGTTTTACTGGGTAAAACTTGTGCTGTAGTCCGCTAATAGTGCAGTCATTCAGCTTAAAACTTTTTCAGCTCCAGCCTTCTAATAATTTACCCTCTTCATACTTTATTCGCTGGCCATTTATTTCCCTTTTTTCCTCCTCCTCCTCCTCCTCCTCCCCCCCCCCCCACTTCTTGGCATTATCATTATCATTATTATTATCTTGAAACGGACAAAGTGATTTAACGTAAAAGTTCTTCTCTGTGAAAATATAAACAAAGAGTTGAGAAAGGGGGTTGAAATATCCGTGGGATTAAAGAGGATAGAGAATAATTGGGGAGAAGGAATAGTTAATATCTTTGTTAAAGACAAACAAAATGAAACACTGAATTTGCAAAATTAAGTACTTCGATTTTAAATTTATTTATTTTTTCACCATATTCGATGATAATTTTTACGAACGAGAGAATTGAATAACCCGATTATATTAATTAAATGAGTGCAATTCGATTTTTAATTGGAATGGAGAAAAATGATTTCCCACTCTCGAATGGGGAATTTTTTCTTTCACCTACGAAACTGATGATAAAAGTTTTAATTGAATTTTTTTTTTCTTCTTTTTTTTCGGGGTCAAGTAAAAAATGGCCAAAATCAATAATCACTCTATTACTTTCAATGGATTTTTCAGGCGCGACTGAGAGTAACCACCGAATGACCGGCACTCAATGGATCCTCACCTACCCACCCCCATCCACTTTTGCACCCTTAACAATCATGAATCTCAGCCCCAGCCCAACTCGGAAACTCGTTATCCCCGGGTAAACAGCACGTAGTTTAATTATTTGCCCACGTAATCTTCACTAGGTTGCTAACTCCCCCCGGCACTTCGTTAATCCTCTGACTATAATTTAAAAAAAAAAAAACAAGAAAGAATTTTATAAATTTTCCCCTTCAAAAAATTTCATCGTCAAAACTAGTTCGAAGCACTCCTGGAGCATCAATTAAATGAAATAAAGGAAATTTATGATCCGTGAGACGATGAAAAGTGTGCGATTGCGAGAATATATTAATTCAAAAAAAAATTTGAGTGAAGTTTACACTTCAGAAGCGAGGAAAAGAGATGATAAATTTTCACCAAAAATTGGTGCAATTTTGTACGCAGAACATATTACAGTAATTAATTACTGGAACGAGGAGGAGGTGGGGGATATATCGAGGAAAGTTTACAGGAATTTTGTTCGCTGATACTAATTAACTACTCCATAAAATTCCCCCCTGGTAATTACCTTTTTCTCAACAATGTTTCTATAATTAATTCGCTTTAGTTAATGCCCTTCGGCGAAGCAATCCCTGAATTACGATTAGAATCAGAAACTTCGGTGAATTGGGTTATATCAGATGGAAATTTACAAGAGAGCTCACGTGAAAGTTAAAACATTTGCAATAATTCAATAAATTATGTTGAGCTGTTGATGTTTGCAATTGATCATTTTTTATCCACTCGAGTGAATGAATGAGGCCAGAGGACTGGATGGAATGGATGGATGCAAAATGACCTGGGCCTTTAGAATCGTCGGATTCAGTCGAGATTTTGGCAGGTCTCAATTTTTTTTCTGCTTCTGCCGCTTGAGTTTTGACACTGAGAAACCTGTGACGAATTGTATTTGCATCCTAAGTCGAGGTAGACAAGGAAAACCACAGAGAAACTCGGGCTGGACATGGTCGCCTCCTCTACCAACAACCACCCGCCACCCAGAGCCCCAGCTCCTTCTCCGTCCGGAAGTTGAAGAACACTAAACTCGCGTTTAGCCCGCACGGCTACCGACCTCGGTCGACCTGAATTTAGTTTGCATCGAAACCTAAGTCAATTTAATTTGAGTCTTGCTTATTGCGGGGGAATCATGGAATTTGATAGGAAGATGAACATTCCAAATTCACACACATCCCGGGTGGACATCCCCCTCAGTTCCCTCGAGAATGAATTCAATCGACGTCAAACTTTAGTGACTAGTTTCTTACACCAACCAGATCTGAGGTTCCGGGTCATTTAGACCCCTGTGAATGTACCTACAATTTTGAAGAAAATTCTAACATTTCCAAAGACTTTTTTAGATTCTTAAGAGAGCTGACCAGCAGCCAAACTGCTCGTGTGATCCGAAACTCTGATATTCCCCATTAAAATTTTTATGCCTGTTTTTCATGGGAGATAAAAAAAAAAGTTCCCTCGATGAAGAATTGGAATTGGATTGCGATACATCTGGACTGCATATCTCCCTCAGTTCCCTAGAGAATGGAGTCAATCAATGTCAGATTTTATTAATTAGTTTCTGACACCAGCCAGATCTGAGTTCCCGGGTGAATTAGACCCCTTTAAATGTACCTACAATTTTTAAGAAGATCCTAACATTTCCTAAGACTTTCTTAGATTCTTAACAGAGCTGACCAGCAGCCAAACTGCTCGTGTGATCCGAACCTCTGATATTCCCCATTAAAATTTCTGTGCCTGAATTTTATGGGAGATAAAAAAGAAAGTTCCCTCGATTACGAATTGGAATTGGATTGCGCTACATCTCAACTGAATATCTCCCTCAGTTCCCTAGAGAATGAAGTCGATCGACGTCAGATTTTATTGATTAGTTTCTTACACCAGCCAGATCTGAGTTCCCGGGTGATTTAGACTCACTGGAATGTGCTCAGAATTTTTAAGAAGATTCTAACATTTCCTAAGACTTTCTTAGATTTTTAAGAGCAGTGACCACCAACTTCTCCTTTGATCAAAAATTCTGATATTCTACATTCCAATTTTTGTTCCTGCATTACATGGAAGTTTCAACAGAAATTTCCCCCGATTGGCTAGACAGAAAAGTCGAAATTGGAGTTGCAATCGATACAACCGAGTTTCAATACCATCCCAACGAATAACTCACAATCAACCGCGCAACCAACAATTTCACTTGATAATTGACTTGTCCAGAGCCTGAATAACACCCATCACGTATACCGTGCATGGCCACGATACCGTAGGATTAACCAACTAAGAAGTGAAAGGACGAGGGATGAAATTGGGTGGAGCTGTGTACCAGGCCATTCTCCAATCCTCCCATACACGCTAAACCTCACGTACCCCAGGATAAACTATGCTGAACACTATAAATCTGTACAAGCGAGTTATAAACGAAAATTGTGAAAGAGAATATTGGAAATTGTGAATAATACTGGATGGTAGAACAAGGCTTGAGTGAAAATTAGTTTTCCCTCCGGCGTCTACTGCACCTGCGTTACTCGAGATGTTTTCTTTTCGGAGAAAACCACCTCACTAAGGCGGAAAGTTGGGTCGTCTCTTCTTCCTTGTGAAGCTCTTGACTTTGGCCATGCTTCCCTTTGGCTTGTGTATCTTGACGTATATACAAAATGAGCCCGAGGGTTTATATAATTATTCCAGTCCTTGCTCTTCACTCATTGCCGTATTTATTTAGCAAATTTGTCAAGGAATTCACAACTTATGCACTTCTGTCGTGTAAGTTAGATTTTCGCGGCAGGTAGTTTGTGGAGTTATAGGTCGAGAGCGATCAAAGAGATTTCATATTGGTCAGTTTTGAATGGGCAACGAAGAGCTTGGGAAGAATTCCCTCGTGTAAGCGCGTGGTGGCGGTCGAAGCCTATTGGTCGCGTGCCGGTTCGTCATTGGTCGGGCGCGCTGGTTCCTCATTGGCCGAGCGCGCCGAGTGGGGAGGTAGCCGGCGAAGGGCGGGGGTACGGATATAAAAGGAGATGCACGGCCAGTAGCTGTCATTCTGCAACTTACTCGAGTAGTAGCAACATGGAATTCTTTGGTAACCTCATGCGTCTTTTCGGTGTTGGCAAACCAGTTATGGATCCAGTT
>JAPYZM010003866.1:0-10351 GCA_030522845.1 Psyttalia concolor
TCAGTCACGGTCTGCTTCACGTCGAGTGACTGAAAAGTACTTTTTCGACACATTGGGATGAAAAATATTGTTCGTAACACGTGAAAAAAGTGGTTTTTGAGTCGTGGGATTAAATCACTCGTCTTCGGCTCGTGATATAAACCTCCCACTCGCCAAAAACCATTTTTTTTCACTCGTTACGAAATATACTATTTCATCTCAATGTGTCGAAAAGGCACTTTTCAGCCACTCGACGCGAAGCGGAGCGTGACTGAAAAGTTACTTTTCCGACACAGCGTGATGAAATAGTATATTTCTCACCTTTCCGTGGTGAGAAAAATATTGTTTGACACACGGCTGTGAAGAACTTTTCTGCCTCATATGATAACAGAACTCGCCTTCGGCTCGTCCTGTAACCTCATATTCACCAGAAAAGTTCTTCACGGCCTAGTGTCAAAATGTACTATTCTAGCCTTGGCCACATTTGAAAACGCGTGCAGTACAATCTCATCCCCTTAAAATCCTATTTCCTCGTCGTGTGAGAAGAGAATAATTTTTCGAGAATGTTTATGATTTAAAAAAACGTCAAAAGCTATTTTTTGGGTTAAGCAAATCGTCTTTCTCCAAAGTACATTTCCCTCTGAGAGCACAACTGTCGAATCGCAGAACCAAACGTGAATCATCTCACCGAGAATTCCAGCAGAGGAGACTGCAACGACCGCACAAGACAGAATGATCCAGAGTTTAACTGTCATACTGGCCCACCGACAATGAAAAATTAATGAAAATAAACCGGATGATACTTTTGATGAGATGCAAGAAAATTCCCTCACAAATTAATGATTAATTATTGTCACGAAATAGGAACAAAGGGAATGTTCCATATAAATCCTGAACAGACCCCGAATCACTCGACGAACAAACTCCTCAGACACACGTTTCACTCTTGAGGTTTGCGCTAAACCTCAAGTTTTCAAACTTCTTGGTCTCCTTAGTTCCTTATTCACTGTTTGTACCCCTTCACGATTGGTCCAATAGGTCTTAGTGTAAGGAGAAGGGAGTGGTACAACGTCATTGGACAGGGTCTCTGATGCTGGGGGCCAAGGAACTTCATCTGGGTTACCGGGTGACCCCTTTACAGGGGTACTATGCTATACTTAGCAACACGGGCATGTATGAATCAAAGAATAACACCTTCGTGTTTCCTTTCTTCAAATGTTTGCATTCGTTATTGACATTATTTTAACATTAAGGGCGGTCTTACCACTTTTTTCCAGGCGCCACAAGTATTTCATGAGAATTTGGCGATATTTTTTTTCACTTTAAACTTCAGACTGCAAAGAGAAAATAGAATTGGCCGATGCAGAAACGAAAGAGGGAGGAGGCAAATTTTAATTTCTTATTCACATTACAATTGACTTTTACAATGAAAGTATACATCCAATGTTATCGCTTTCGCTGTCCTTCTCAGAAATCGTAATTTTTCTATTTTTTACTCATAAAAACCTAACTAGCCAATTTTGCAATAATTTTCTTTTACTCGATTTCTTCTGTTAATAAATTTTATTGAAAAATGACCATTTTATGATGTTCCAACACTTTTTTCACTTATGTTTCTTCGTCATCTATTTATATCAATTATTATTCCTTCAGCATTAAGAATAATTTTAAAAACAAGAATTTGAGTGACGCTTCAACTGACGAAGAATTTGTCAGCGGATCTACACATAAAAATATGCCTTTCGAGAATTAAATATTTTATGTATGAAATTGGTTCATATTATATATTTTCTTAATAAATTTCTCCATAAGGTGAAGTTGGAATCGAGGAATTGAAAATTGCTAATTCAAATAGCCAATTTATTTTTCTCCATTGTCGACGAGAAAATCTCTTGGGCGAGAAGTTACTGGCTACCTTGTACCACCCCGGAATGATATTTTTTCTAAAGAGGCGGACATTCTAGAATAGAATTCCTCCGATGATTGAGGATTTTCATTGTACGAGTCAAGGTAAACCGCTTCGGGCATCAACTTTCTTCGACCCACTGACCGGAGAAAGGGGAACTTACAGTAGCTCATACCGAATACTTGTTAGTTTCGGCTCTATATCTATTTAAAATCTCAAATTACCTCGCCTTTCCCTGGCAATTCAATCCACCATTGAATTCAGTAATATAATTTCATCGAAAAAATCATTCAACGTGAAAGCAATTTAGTAAAATTGGTAGCTTCGTACCGGCTTAGATTCGAGGATCTGAGACCGAAAATGATGAGGCGGAATTAATGGACGCGACTCGGTAATTAACGGACTTATGGCAATGGAAGAGCCCATCGATTTATTATTCCCAGCGTTCACCTCCTCGACATTAGAATATTACTTGACTAAATACTCTGTTCCCGGGGTGGAGGTAGGCTTGACCGACTTTTCAATGGTAACCAACTCCTCCTGAGGTGGGGAACTTTCAGCGGCATCTTCAGTTTACCATTGGCCTTCGTAAGATTCAGAGTTGAGGAGTACTTGGAGTACAGCCCAAGTGTTGGATCAATTTTTCTAGTGTGTATTCAGGACTCTGGATTTTTTTTCCACAGGTGAGTCAATTTTAAGATTTTTTACTGATCTCAAACTATCCCCTATTCATTCCATTTTTAATCAGAAAGATCATTCATTTTTTTTAATTTTTTAACAATGTTCCTTGATCTTTTCATTCATCAATCGATGAGTTGATGAATTAAAGAATTATACAAATGAGGTATTTAATATAATTGTTCATTGAATGCAATTTTTGAACCGAATTGTTGAGGGATACGTGACAGACAGGCATGACAAGCCAAGCAGTCAAACACGCACTAGACATGGCATTGACCGGGACCGTGATGTAGGCCAACGAGTCGAGAGGCTTAGTCCCCTCTCGAGTGTCAAAGAACTGTACAGTACTTTTGAAAATTTGACCGATGACTAATGGAAAAGGACCATCGAAATTGGCTTTCACATTCGGTTTTTTATGATTTTTTTTTCTCGTTCTAAATCCCGGGGGTCATTGCTCAAGTGGATCTCCATTGTTGTTGAGTTATTGCCAGAGTTATGAGCTTTAAACACTGTTTTAATGATTTAATGACTTTTTACAGAGGAGAATAAAGGACTGACAAAGGATAACAATGCGACTGTCAACCGTTTTCGAGCTGCTATTGATATTCCTGTTGATAGCTTTTGCTGCGTATGGACGGGTCATCGGTAATAAGAATTTATAGTTAAATGTAATGATAAGTAATAGAATGAGGATGCATGTGATATTTGATGGAATAGAAAATAGTTCGATGATAAATTTCGGTGAATTTCTGTAAAACTTTAAAAATTCCATCCGTTTTTGGGGGGTTCTATCTTTTTTTGCAGCAGAACATTTGAATTAGAATTTATTTTTTATCGTAAAAGAATTTAATAGGTTTTCGTATGGAATTTTTGTTATTAAACATTGCTATTGAAAAAAATCTATTGAATTTCTATTGAAATTCTATCAACCAATCGACTGAATTGTTGCGCAATTCAAAAATTCCACATTTACTGATTATTTTCTTAATTGCAAATGTTTCATAGAAATCACTGCCTCGAAAAACTCTGTTTTTTGTTTCTATAAAAAAAATTATTGACATTCAGTTTCAGGTAAAATCTCAACATAAATTTTATAAGTTTTTTGCCCTTTTATCCGCCTTTCGTGAGAAACAGTGAACAAAAACTTTGAATTTAATGATTTACAAACAAATATAATCCAATCATTTGCACTATAATAGAAGTAATATTATAAATATTGCACATTTCTATTAAAAAAATAAATGTTAAGCTACGAAATTTATCAGTGCAATTCGCAAGTGCAATGCAATTTCAATGCATTTGCAAGTGAAGTTATATTTTTTTTCTAAGGATTTTTGTCATATGTGGTCACTGAATTAATTCATTTTCAGATCGCAATGAGACATTGCACCGAGTGGCGCGCGCCAAGAAGCAAAATTTCGGGATATCTTTCATGTCCCTCAAACAGGCGACGGAAAATGTCAACAAGTTCTGTACCTGCAATGAGAATGTCTGCGATTGTTGTCGAAAATTTAGTATTCCATTAGTTAAAATTCAAGGACCAGGTGAGAGCCCTCGTTTTTATCATATCATTTTTCAGTTTCCGTCTGGGATCTGATGAGGAAATTAACCAATCCATTGAAATTTCAGGTTGTGCATCTCTGCAGTACTTGAAGGAAAATAATCTAGCGGTTCAGTTAAAATTCGGGGAGAATATTTTAACCAGCACCATAATAAGCGGTAAGAGTGTACTAACGTAGAAAAAAAATGGATAGGAAAAAATTATCTTGAAAATTGCAGTCAGTTTTGCTATGCGAGAGGTAATCGTGGAACGGAATGGAATTCAATAAAAGCCTATTTTCAAGAGGATCGCAGGATCACTCAAACTGTAGAGGGCCCAATGGTTAAAAAATTAACAATTTTCTCGTTAATCTAAAAAAAATACTCATTAAAAAATTTTATCAATTATATCAATTTCCAGATTTTTTTAAGGGAAAAGTCAGATTGTATTGACGCTTCCTTATTACGATTACGTGGCTGGTAAAAAATTAATTGGAAAATTGTTTTCATCGTCCCATGAACAATTAAAAGTTGATTACATCCCAGCGAAATTTTAATACAATTTAACGAAATACATTAATCAAATCATCCGAATTCCAATCGCGAAGTGGAAAAAATAGTCAATTACGCTTAGAATGTAAGTGAAGTAAAAAAAATAATGTAACATGAACGTATCCAATTCCGTTGCAGGCAAGAAGCCCCGCTCGATCTGCGTTCCCTTGCCAGGAGGTTTATCGAAATTCTGCAGTAAAATCTACTCGATCGAGCGCGAAGCCCAAAACCACTTCAAAGCTTGTCTCGCTTTCGAACTGGAGACGGGCTCCAACCTCGAAGCGACCATCCGAGTCAGCTGTTTCAGATTCGGTCCAGACGGTGTTCAGCTCCGTCCAGCGGAGACGCCTCCACCCAACGACCGTCCAAAGCCGGCTTCCGACGACGATGGTGACGATTACGACCTCTTCGGCTTGTATGACGATACCGACAGCGATGAAAATTCACCGGCCAAGGACCCTCAGTCCGCCTCTGACGATGACGACGACGACGACGAAGATGACGATGACGACGATGACGTCCTGGGTTTCGGCGAACTTATCGACTTATTCACCGGAGGTGACGATAGCGACAGGAAAAAGACAACAACAGCTTCTCCCCTCCTCCCCTTCACAATTCCCTCCATCACAAAACCATCTCCAACGGTGGCTTCACCACCAAAGCCCGCAAAACTACCAAAACCGACTGAACAAATTGCCCTGGAGACGAAAAATCCAACGAAAATTCCGGAAGTTCTGAGCACAGCAGTCGCAAGTGTAAGTAGCGCTGAAGTCCAAGGGCCAACAGCTCAAACTGTCAAGGTGGAGGCGCCAGTGACAGAAGCCAGTGAAGTTGCAACTGTTCCAGAAGAACTTGCCACGGAGGCGCAATCTGAAGATGATGAGCTCACATTAACTGCAGAGGAAAAACCCCTCGAGGAGAGCCCCCTCGAGTCTCAAGCAGACCCCACAATAACCCCTGAAATGGTGACAACAGTTGTCACTTCCATGAAAACTGGAGTGAAAAAGCTCGTGGGAATTAAAACAGTGAAGAAACCGAGTCTGACCTCCAACAGCCCCAATGCCATCACCAGCGAGTCGAAACCCCTGTCAAAGCCAATCAAACCAGATCCGAGTGATGACTCCGAGGAGACGGAGGACGAGGAGGCGGACTACATCCTGGCTAGTGATTCGGACGAGGAGGACGACGAGACTGAAAATATTGAGGAGTCTGAAACAGAGCACGACGAGGAAGACGAGGGTGAAGACGACAGTGAAGAAGAGGAGGATACGGTGCTATCTGCACTGGTTTCAGACGATTCTGAAACGAAAAAGGGGGAGAAAGTCAGCGATAACGAGACCTCCAAACCTGAGGAGGACGATGGTGACTATGGAATGGGGCTAGAGGAGATACTGGCGAGGAAACGATCCTCGCGGAGACAGTGGAGTGGACGACAGAGCAAAGTCATGAGATTGAAATGAGCTAATCACGGAACTGTTGAGATTTCCTCTTGAAATTTTGGATAACGATGAATTTTCTACATATATATAACGATCAATCAATGAGTCACGTCTGAGGTTTTTGGAGAAAATATGTGCAAATATTTCTGAACTTGTCTGAAGATTCTATCCAATTTTCGATTAGTTTCTGGCAAAGTTCTATTGATATTAGTGCATAGAAGAATATTTATGTATAATTTATTCTATTGGGATATTTTCTACGGAATTTTTTTCTTGCATGCTCGTTTTCTAAGGAGCCACAAGGATAGTGTCCCCTCCATCTCGTCCTTTTAGACATTAAAAAAAATTATTTATTCCCTGTAAATCTCAACTCAATTCATTTGGTTTCTGGAGAAGAAACCACTTTTATAAGCCGTTTGGTATATCTTTATATCCCCTTTCGGCCCAAAATTAATGAAGCAATGATTTCCCCGTACTTTCTTTATTTTTCACTTAACATGACTCTTGATTGGCTTTGAAATGCACAGAATTGAGAATTCAAGAGCACTGGTTACTTCAATTTCAAAAAGAAAAGTCCAACAGCATTGTAATTGTAAAGTGGTTACTGATCCTGTATTTATTTTATTTATTTATTTATTCCTTCTCTGTCTACCTCTTCTCCTTAGATAATAATAATTGGATTTGATTGGGATTTGTCCAATCAAATCAAATCGTTTAAGCCATAATGATACTGTAACGAATTCTAAAAAAAATTATGTGAATTACTTGTGTTGATGGAATAGAATTGATATTTTCTCATGAAATTATTGTCTTCATTTGACCGAAACTTTCCTCTACAAAACCTCGTCATTTACGATATACATTATTGACAAACAGTTCGATTCCGATTAAATTGAAATGAATATAATTTAGAATTGAGTGTTATTATGTTCGCGGCTAATTGATGTTTGCGTTAGAAAATTGAGATATTTTTGTTTTGAGGTAATCCTAAATTCTAAAAAAGGCAATTTTTCTTCACTAAGGAAAAAATATAATTTTGTCAAACATATTTGATTCGGACAACCAACTACCTGAAATTCTTGTGGTAAAACTCTCTTCAAATTGTTGGGAGAGGAATGTTTACTTGGCAAAATTATATTTTTTGCACAGTGTTAATCATAAGAACACGCATAAAAAGCGCAATTATTTTCGTGCATGTTCGTCCAATTTCATACGGAAGATACACTCGGTGACATCATTAATACAATTAAAGATATTAATAATGAATACTAACGGTATCGAGAACATTTGGGTCACAGAGAGATGCAGGCAGAAGAAATAGCAACTTTCACTGAGGAATACCGGAATAATCCGGCCAGATTTATCCCCGATGGTGCGTTGCCATCTCATTTTGAGTTTCGATAGTGCACGAGGTGTTTCACAAGTGAATATCCTGCCATTTAGTTTTAAAAATCCGATAATGCTGGCCTTCCTCTGGATTTCATTCTTCTTTGTCCTTTCAAATCCAGTATCCACGAGTGAATTCGAAAAAAATGGAGAATCCGTTGGTGAGAGGCGTAAGAATCAAACGGGAAGAGTGAAAAACGCTAATGGATTTCTTATTTTCTAGATGTCACGATTGAACACTCAATCTACTTTGACATAAATTCGAAGTCACCTTTGCCGGTAGAACTCGATGAGTCTAATAGGTCCCCTACGAGTTCTGTTAGATTTGTGTCAAGGGGCTTGCCGTGCTCCTGTCAGAATCTCACCTGCGGCTGTTGCGCTGGGATGAACCTCACGGCCTTGAATTTTACTAGGCAAGCCTGCTTGGAGGTTGTCATGGTGCCTGAGGAATTCGCCATGGACATTCGGTTGATGATTAATGAGGAGGAGATGTTTAAGAATCGACTGAGTGGTGACTAGTCTTTTTTATTCTATTTCAATCCCAGAAAACTATTGAATTGTGACTGATTACTCATTATCCATTTTCCAAACAAATCTCAATCTGTTTAGTTATATTTATTCACGGTTCGATATTTAAATTATTATTTTTCCAAACTTTTTACGCACAAAATTAAGCTGAAAATTTTACATAACAGATTCTAGCGATATCTGTTTCTATTTATTTCGTGGTCGATTCTTTTGCAAATTTGTGAACTTATGCGTGCGCATTTTTACAACAGTTGGGAATTAGGTCGGGGGAATGTGTTCCACATTTTTAAGGTAAGACGTTGGGATTAATAGGTGGGAATTCCTTCTCAATATATTTAGTTCACAAATAACTGAAGAAAAAATCAGATATTTTTATAGACAATTGTTCAATAGAAAAATAAATTCTTCCAATTCTTTGTATAAAACCATTTCTGAAAAAAAAATAATAATAATTGGAATGTTACCGAGAAAATCCTAATATTTAGGTACTTTGTTAGTTTTCCGTGAAAAAATCTCTGAAAATTAGGGAAATCGTTTTGGATATTAAAAAAAAACAACTTTCGAGAAAAATTCCCTAAGTTTTAGTGAATAGTCCCAGAGAGTTGAAGCTTTTCTCTTTATGTATAATTCGATCAAAAATTAGCAGAACTTTCCACGCAAAATTCAATAGAATTTCCTATCGGATATGGCTGGTTTTTCTATGAGACTTTTCCATGCGTATTGTCCTTCACATTTACACTTTCACAAGAATTAGTATCGAAACCGTGTCTTGAACGTAAATTTACAAATTTAGTTCGCCAATTTCCTTTCATATTGAAATGTTCTTGGTAATTCTTCAGCAAGAAATCCACCGCCGGTTTGTGCGCCCCTGTACGCTCTTCCCATCGTCAACTTCTGCATCAGGTTCTTCGACATTCGTGTGGTGGACTCCTCGCTGAATAGCTGCATAGACTTCGAGACGAAGGTGGCTCAGTGGCCAGTCTTTATTTTGCATTTCGACTGCGTTCAATTCGGAGGGGACGGAATTGCCTGGGTGAGGCCCAATGCCACGATTTACTCAGAGCCAACCGTAGCTGAAATCGACATCTACGACGCGGTTGATTTCAATTCCGCGGACCTCGAAATTGGCAATACCACTTCGGGTTTGAGTCCGGAAGAGGAGGACAAAATAGGAACACTCAAGCTCTAATTCACTTAACACTTCATCTTAACGTTTCACTGTCAGAACAGTGATAATATTGTCGAGAGTGAAATCAAATTGGATTTGGAGGGGAAAAATCATGAAACTTTTACTTCAATTCGTAATTTACAAGAATTTTATCAGTTTCAGCTGGAAAAAGACGACCTTTCTCCCATTTACTTAAACTTTCAATCAAAAGATGAATATTTATTATGAAATAACTCTGAATCGTCGGTTATTTGCAAATTCTAAAATGCATTGAACTGAAATTCATATTTTTCATTAATATTTTTTTAATGATAATTGTGTAATTGAAATGCCGTGATTGCTTAAAATTGCCGTGGGATCGGCAATTGATGAAATGTTTTAACTGACGAATAATTTTACTAATCATTTAAAGGGGAATAAGATTAAACTCTATTTGAGGGAAAAATATTTCGAATTTTAAAGAAAGCTAAAAATTCTAGAATGTCTTTACAAAACTCTTTCCAATTTTCACTGAATTTTGAATTATTGAATTGCTCTCGCAATTCACGGCTTTCACTGACTTTTCCAATACATTATCAATTATTGATGTTTAATTTTTTGACATTCGAGTAAAAATTCAACTCTTGATAAGCATTTTCAACAAATGAACCGGAAATTTTGGCCTCATTTTTTTAAAGTGTCGATCAGTAAACTGTTACTTGATAAATATTTCCAATACACACACCGGAAATTTTGTCCTCAATTTTTTAACAGTATCGAAATGATTGTTACGAAATCCTCGAAAAAAAAAAAATTAGCCCCGAAAAGTCAACAATTCCTCAATTTTCTTGAATTTCCAATGCAAACATTAACGTTCAATACAAAATTACATTTAATATTCAATTGATTACATTTAAGAGAATTTTCCAGAGGTCTGTTGACTTTTACCGAACCATGAAACTGAAATTTACAATTTTCGTTTAATTCTTCCATAAAATATTCAATTTTTAATCTTGAAATTTCTCGAAATGGAAAAATTTCGGACACTTGTTCCAAAAACCATGTCCGGATTTTTTGAAAGCGTGAATTCTCAGAACGAAACAGAAATCCGTAGTCAATGAAATTTGTTTGAATTTTCATACTAAAAAATGATCATTTAAAACAAAATTACATTTATTCTTCAAATAATTAAAT
>JAPYZM010003869.1:0-10347 GCA_030522845.1 Psyttalia concolor
CCCATTTGACCCTCAAGTAAATACCGACTAAAAAATAACTTTTTTCATTTCTTATTTTACTCCACTGTCCCCTAGTAAAATAATTCCAAATATTTAAGACGATTAGCGAAAAACATGGGCCAATTGTTTTCTCAATTTTCTTCTCTATCTGCTGATAGAGACAATCGAATTGTCCCCAGACGGAGGTCGCCTCAGACATTCGAGGACAAGATAATGGGGGAATTAAAGATTTTGTTGCGAATTTACCGAGGCGACGAAATGAAATTCATTAAACGTCTATTTAACCCCGGAAATTAATCGCGAATGGCTGGCTATTGGAGTTACTCGACTAATCTCTTCATATCCAATTTTCCTCGCTCAAAATGAACGCGATACGATTGAGGGACTTCCCATCAGATTATCAAGTTATTATCATTATCTCTCGTCGAGTTGTTTGCTACCGTGATATTTTTCCCGGATGTACTTCCAACTATTTGCTCAATTCAATGTACGCATCACTGAGTGGAGATAAACACACTGAGATGACGATTACTAGATTTTTTTAATTTGCAAACAAAATTTTTTCGTCTCTTATCAATAATGAACAATTGATAAAATGTGACTTGCCCGTTGCAATCACAAATACCTCGATAACGAGCGGTTTCAGGAGAAAATGTGTATAAATCTTTTTTGTAGTGAACAAAATTCTCTACAAAAAAAGTGCTTACAGATTTTCCTCGAAATCCACTCGTTATCGAGATAATCGAGGCGCAAAATCGAAGTGAAACTCGACTTTTTGCCCCGACACTCTAAAAATATCAATAATTACTAAAAAAGAGTTTTTAAAATTCCTAAAATTCCTAGAATCCCTCGATAAGTCCCCGAGGGAACTGATCACGTGTATTAAAATTTTCATTAATAATAAACTTTGAAATAATTTTTAATTCCCATTAATCCTAAAACGCCAGGAAAATTCAGCTCATAAGCGGGCATCCCCGAGGAAAATCGAAAAATCTCGAAAGCGAGTGATCTTACGATAAATTGTCTCAGAACCTTTATTGTAGTTGACAAAATTCTCGACAAAAAAGGTCTTAACACATTTCCTCTCAAATCCCCCGATAACCGAGATAATTGGTGATCAAACTCTCGGTTCAATCGAGCTCATTGCGTTCTGAAAATTTTTGACTCCTTCAAATTAGCAAATCCAAAAATTATTAAATAATTGACTAAATTCCCGGATTAAATGATCCCCTGGACCTTCTGGAGGACTTCCCGGTGTGAAACATCACGTAAAAATACTTATTGAGTGACGCTAGTGGGTATTGGCGAGCGAGAGATAAAAAACCATTCCATTAATAAACCATCTTCGAGGTAGCGAACCGGGGGAATCACCGATGACAGCTGACATCGGGGCCATTAATGAACGTAGTGGGGCACTTATATCAGCTCGCCGCCTTCTCTTCGCGCAATCATTACCCACCGCAACTCCGGAAGCGCGTGGTTAGAGTTTATAAAGACGAGAGCGATTGGTGAAAGAGGAAAAAAAATGACGAGTGACCATACGACAACGGATTAACTCAATTCACTGGAGAATAAAAAATCCTAAAAAAGCCATTGGTGGATCGGTTGGGAGCTAGTGCAAGTGCTAATTGACCATGGATTAATTGCTGAGGATTAATTAAAATTCCAAGGTAATTAAGAACCGCAGAAAACGATTTTAGAAAAAGATTTGGACATTTTTTTTATTTTACCGGTTGAGGTGACGAGGGTCAAATGGGAGGGACGGAGAAGGGCTCAGTTGTCCTTCTTCAAGTCACTTGAGGGTCAAATGGGAGGGGCAAGGGAGCCCTCCCCCCTCTCTCCCAGTTGACCCACAATTTTTTTCTCGGTCGGCTGGTTGGTCTACCGTTTGACCCTCAACTCGAAATATTTTTGAGGGTTTTTTTGCCCTCGAAACGGCTTGACCCTCGAGTTAATCCAAAGAAGGTTGTGGAGGTTTTTCTGAGGGTCAAACGGCCCTGGAGAATTTTTAGAGGGCCCGATGGTGGTAAAGGTGAAGGAGCCCTTAAGCAGGTTCGGGGTCAATCAATCCCGCGGAACCGTCTCTCCCAGTTGACCCACAATTTTTTTTCTCCATCCACTCATTTGTCTACCGTTTGACCCTCAATTCCAAACGTTTTTGAGATTTTTTTTGCCCTCGAAACGATTTGACCCTCGAGTTAATCCAAAGAAGATTCTGGAGGTTTCTTCTGAGGGTCAAACGGCCTCCAGCCCTCGACGTCCCACTTTTCCCCCGTAACCCATAAAATTCTCTCTAATTCCAGAACCCAACGATGCACAAGCCGCCAAAGGAAATCTCGACAATGCGTGGAGACAACCTGAGGCTCTCCCTGTCATCGAACACCCAGACCTTCCAGGTCATCGGTGACGGTTGTCGCCTGAGGGTCAACGAGAACACGGGGAAGATCCGGATGATCGGGGACGGCAGTCGCCTGGAGATAACCGGGAAAAATGGTGGAGAGATCGAGTACCGAGGGGACGGTGGGAGGATCGTCCTCGGTCCCGGGGTCTCCCCGAGGAATATAATTTACGTGGGCGATGGGGGGAGGATCGGAAGGCACCCGGAGAGGGTTTTGAAACCGGAAGTGATCGAGAAATCCTCGGGGATCGGCTCTTGCACGACATCGAGGGTCAAAACAACAATTTATACACCGGACTGAAGACGAGTGGGTCAAACAGGGGCAACAGGTAGAGGGTCAAGCCGGGGGACCAGATGGAGGGCCAAAAAGGGTCGACCCTAACCTTAACCTTTAACCTCAAGGGGTTCAACGACGAATGGGAACGGTATTCAGGACCGAAAGGTCTTGTAGGTCAAGCCGGAGAGACGGGTCGAGAGGAAAACGCGCGGAAGGTCAACGGAAAGGGCCCTCTCTCCCATTTGACCCTTCACCCTGAAGGTTAAGTTAAGACTCAGGTGGAGTCCGAGGAAACAGATGGAGATGAAATCGGCAATGCAGAACCAGAAATCGAGAAGGTACAAGAGGCGTGACCGAACCTTCCAGTTGACCCTCGTAACCTTAAAAGGTCAAACGGGAGAGACAGGTTAAGGGTGAAACCTTTTCGAGGGTCAAATGGGAGAGACAAGTGAAGGGTCAAAACTTGTCAAGGCTTCAGGGAGACAGGTGAAGGGTCAAACCTTATCAAGGGTCAAATAGGGGACAGGTGAAGGGTCAAACCTTATCAAGGGTCAAATAGGAGACAGGTGAAGGGTCAAACCTTATCAAGGGTCAAGTGGGACAGACAGATACAATGACCACATCAATTTACTGTCACGTTCGATCTCCTTGACCCTCAAAGGGTCGAACCCTCCCAAGGGCTGGATTTCCCCCGCGTCATTCATTTGCCCCTCTCGCCCCTCACTTTCCCCTTTTTTTTCTAGTCAATTTTAAGACTTTTCACATCCGTATAAGTATTGCAATGTTTATTATATGACCCGTGGGTTCTTCCCACCATAAAATACCTCCGGATGGCCTGCAGACGTGTGCTGCACCGATGTGTGTTGTACTGAGGGTAAATATAAACTCTGGGACGCGAAGAATGCATTCTGGGGAGGACGTTTAACTGCGAGGGGGAGGGCTAGGGGAATGGGACACAGATGGACAGGAAATTACAGATGGGGGACTGCGAATTCCGAGAGGGACTCCAGGAATCGCGGAAGTGGAACAGCTTTTTTTGGAGATGACGGATCTGGGGGAGTCATTCCGGGGGGGAGGTCATGTGCTTTGGTGTTTGTTATTGTATTTTGTAAAATAAATTAATTTTGTACGAAGCTTCCGCAGTGGAAAATTTGATTTTTGAGGGACTTCAGCTTCAAATGCAATTATCTACATAGCCATCAATCTTAGAAGGAAATGTCTGTGAACCTTTTTTGTAGCTGAACAAATCCTCTACAAAAAGTACTTGAACCATTTTTTTCAAAAATCATTCATTAACGAGATAATTACATAATTACGAACCCCGAAAAATCTGGTTTCCATGACATTTACATTTAACGCAAATTTACGTTTCCTTTGACTGCAATTATCGCGATAACGATCAATCACAGGAGAAAATGTCTCTAAACCTTTCTTGGAGTTGAAAAAATTCTCTACAAAAAGTATTTATCACATTTTCCTGTCAGATTCTTCTGTACCTTGATAATTTTAACTCAGCAAAAACGCTAAAAACAATCGTCGGTTCCTCTTCCTCCTCTCACACCAACAGCCTAGCACTCGATTACTCTTCCCCCATCATCATCACTCCTCTCTACAATGATCATCAAATTACTCTTCACATAGAAACTCTGATAACAAAACCTAATAATTAGAAAGTGAAGAGGGGAAAAAAACGAAAGTAAAACTCCATTAAAAAATCGATTCTCCTGAGGATCTCTCATTTCTCTCAACTTCCTTATCGAACTGAGCACGTGAATCATCAGCGTAATGACCACAATCATTAATCATAGTTTGATAACCTCCCGTCACTAGAAATTTCAGAGAACCCTTGAGGAAAAAAAAAACCCATCAAAGACAACAGAAAAAAAAACCGTCAAACTCCGCAAATCGTCGAGTCCAAAAATAGAACTGTTTTCAATCCTCAATAAGTCAAGAACGCCAGAGTGAATTTTCCCAATTATTATCCCATTTTGAAGGTACTTTTGAAGGCTGTAAAATGAGTCATAATTCATCATTATTGACTCATTAGTTTCTGAGATATCAATGACTGACGAACATTAATTTCCACTTTTTTCCCTCGAAAAACAAAATGAAAGGAAGGATTTAATCGACGAGTTCCTCCCCAGAAATCTCTTGCTCCCAACAACCCTCTGCTCTTATCAATTCCCTCCCACGATTCCTCAAAAAATCCCCAAAAAAAGCGACCCCCATAAAAAACCATCAGAACAATTGCCTCATAAATCTACACATCGTTAGGTACACAAGTAAAATCACCCATTTTTAAACGTCAACAACTCAACATTGGCTGAGTGAAAATTCCTGTTTTTAATTCCTCTTGAAGGGACTCTTTCATTCTCCAAAATGAGCCCTCATTCATCTAGATCCCATCGTTAATTCACGAGATATTAATTAAAAAACATTCACTTGTTTCCATTTTCCAACAAAACTTTGATAATTCCATTTTTTCTGCAAATCCTCCTCCCGAGAATTGCCTCTCGTCCTCAATTCCCTCCAACAATGCCTCAGAAAATAAACAAAAAAACTGGCCGGCATTTTTTCCCTCCCTCCCGTCGATTTCCTCCGAAAATCCCTCGAGAACTTCTTAAAAAAAAAAGGAATCGTCAAGTAGAGAAAAAAGAATCCCCCCAAAAATTCCCAAATCGTCGACCCCAGCTCTAAACTCCGTTCCACACGCGAAAATCCCATTGCATCCTCGGAAATGATAATCAATAAGTGCCTCCCGGAGCTGCACTGCGATAACAGTTGCCCACCCCCTGCCAATTAAATCGTCGAACCCCTGGTGAATAATTAAAATGACAAATTACCTCGATGGAGTCGTTTTTATCCTCACAAAGTCCCTCGGAAGACATTGGAGATCCCTGGGGATCCTCTCGCCACCTCGATTCACATAGAATCGAGCACATTCGCTGACTTCCTGGTTCAATCCACTCTTTACTCACTCGCAATTATTTTTTTGACTTCTTCACACGTAAAGTGACGGCTTTTATGGGATTTTTGGGGTGAAAAAATGATAAAAATCGAGCACTGGAGTCTCGCGTGGACTGCTTCCTGGACGCCTGTTTCAACGTTTCTGCCAGGTTCGGGAGTCTGTTGTGTAGAGGGAGTCCCCACCTCCGCCCGCCCCCCCGGAACGGCTGCCGAATTGGTCCAAATATGGCGGAAGTCTCTGGAAACAGGGGAAAATGGGAAATGTCGGGATTTACTCGACGATTATCCCGGGATTGAGGGGGTTTCAGGGAAAATGGTGCTAAGATTTTTTATAGAGAATGTTATCAGCTACGCGATTGTTCTCAGGGATTTCCTTCGGGAGCTGATTGTTATGGAGATAATTAGATTCGAAGACAATCGTAGCTTATTGACACTTTTTGGAACAGGAGCAGTTCCAAATTTCCGTCTGTCCGTTAATTTCCTCAGGAATTAGCGGGTTGAGAAGGAAATGTTATTGACACTTTTTGCTCAGGAAGTTTCCAGCTATCAAAATGATCTTGGGACTTTTTTTCCTAGCATTCGCCGTTATGGAGGTAGATCCGCTAAAAGGTAACTAGAATTTTTGGGACATTGTACAAATGTTGAGCGAGCGTGGAGAGCAAATTCCAACTTTTTAATTGTTTGATTATCTCAGGAGTGAAGAATTTTGAGTGAAAATGTTACAAGTACTTTTTGTGTGAAATTTCCTCGTCTACAAAAACGATCTTGTCCATTTTCTCTCCAAAGTCACTCGTTTTCGAGATTAATTCGTTAATTATCAAAACCGAATGCATTTTGCAAACGTCTTGCCCTCTCGTCCCACCATTTTTACTCAATTGGCAATTATTTTCATCCACGAAGAACATTTCTCTACTAATTATCGAGCAATTATTGGCCTCTCACTCCATGCATGATTTAACGTGAGATTCGGACTAAATTAACTGGTAAAAGTTGATTAGGTAATCCTTGTAATGAGTCTTTAATGAGTCTCGTTTCTTTCTCCATTCCTGTCTACAAATACGAGTATTAACGCGATCATTTGAGAATTATTCAATAAAAATTGAAATAATTGATCTCCGTACGAGGTAGAGAAAGTTCGTTAGTCAATTAATCAGTTAATTAATCAATTAATTAATTTTTTCATCAGCTAATGTCACCTCTTTCTGCTCTCGACTCCATCAGTGACAGTTTTCGTACTTCATTTGTTTCTGAGGACAAAATATTATTAGTTATTTTCATTTGTTTAACTCATTAGCGGAATAATAAACTAGATAAACTAGATTTTGTTTTATTGAAACAATCTTTCTGAGCCCTCTAACCGTTTTCTCTCAAATTATTACAGACGAAGAATTGATTTCCTTTTGTGAAAGAATTTAGAGTTAAGAGGACAATTAATTAGAAAATAAAATTAAATACTCAATTAACTTGTTTAATGATTAAAGTAATTATCGGAAGTCCTTCATTTCTGCTGTCAACGTCATCAGCGACTCGATCATTTTCTTCTTCTCCTGATCGTTCCTCAGCCTTCCCCAGATCGCTCGCAATGTTTTTTGTTGATGTTTCTACAGAAAATAGAATAAATAAATTGTTATATTAGCTTTGGATGATTAACTTATGATATATCATTATAATTACGTAATGACAGTTAATTAAAAACGATTAGGAACATAAATAATCCAAGATGTCTTCATGAATTTTACGGATCAGTGGATGACAAATTAGTTCAAGAAAAAACATTTGTCCACCTTCGAATGATTTCTCTTTTTGTAAATAAAAAATTAAATTAGGGAAATGATAAATAATTGAATGGGGACAAGTGGTAAAGAATGGTTTCTTCAATTGTCGATTGAGGGAAGTGATAGTCAATTGGTTTTTGGAAATATTCACTAACTTTAATAAACAAAAAACAATTTTTCATTGTCGCTCCCACGTAGAGAATTCTCATCTCCACGAATCTCCCTCCGACGTCGTTAATCGCAGGAATTGCATTAATTAAAAAATTGTGGGGCCCATGTCGACACTTGATGAGAGCTATTCTCGTGTGTGGATTGCAGTATTGAGCTGGAAAAGAATAATTGTTTGTTATTTTAATTATTGGGGCCAAATGGGTCACGTTTTTCTCACTGGATCAGCTGTTGATTGCCATTAAAAAATTAATCCAAGAATTGTTTGTAGAGAATTCAGGGGAAGGATTCAAGGAGACCTTGACACTCAAATCAGTGGACAAAATGGAATTTATAATTCCTGAAATATAATTCTGACGCCTTTCCGCCAGGTCTCCAGCGGAATTTTCACGAAAAAGTCACGAGATTTTTTTAATGGAATTTTTTCCTGTGTCTCCACTTCACTTTTTCCTGTTTACCGTTCAATCCGGCCTTGATCGAGGCCAGCCCGAAGTCTCCGTACAGCTTCTCCACACTTTTCTGGACTGCATTGTACAATGCAGAAGGTTTCAGCACCAGGAGTTTGTCTTCGCTGTCTTTCAAGGTAATCTCCACTGTAATATACCTGAAAAAAATATGAACAATCAGAAAAAAGACCGAGATCGTCGAAAAACATCACCTGACACTCCAACCTGAGCAGTACCTGTTCTTGAACCGAACCATTTTGAGGTTAGAATCCGTCAGATCCCCAGGTTCAGCTCATTTTTGGTGGTTTTTGTCGGAAAAAAACTCAATGAAGTCCTTCAATAATTGATTAATTAATTGTTATGACCAGAAATTAATTGTTGTCTACTTGTGGGGTACTGGGAACAATCTCCGACGTCTGTTACGAGAAGGTTAAAATGAGAAACGGGAGAGTTGAGGAGGGTCGAGGGTAAACAATGGGAACACGTGCGAATGGCGACGTTGGGTTTATTTTGGATCTTCGGGATTTTTTGTGGGTCCGAATCGATTTTCTTGGCTTGTCGGGGAGGGATTGCAAACCTCTTGGGCTCAAAATGTTCGCCTTTTAACGTGCAATATATGATTTCTTATGAGTTTTGGGGGATTTTGAAAGTGTAAAGAGATTTTTTGAGATATTTGATGAGGAATTTTGACGTGGTTGATTTTTTTTCCGGAACGTTTGAGATTTTGTTAGTTTAACTTTGATTTTCTTCGGTTCCCGTGGAGATACAAAAAAAATTATGAGAACAAAAAATGTCCAGCTTTTCACGGGGAAGATATAATTACTTTTGACTTTTCCTTGAATTTTGAATATTTCATGAGATTTCCTGAGTTATTTAAAAAATCATTTTACGTTTCACTGAATTTTGGACCATTCACTTTTTGAGAGTTTACCTTCGATTTCCTCAATTTTGCGGGGACGAATTAAAAAACACTTCGAACAAAAAATCTTCCTCTTTTTAAGGAGAATAAATAATATCTTATAAATTTTTCTCGTACAACGAATATTAAACGAGATTTTTCATGTTATCTGTCCCCGTAATTGTCTTTGAAAAAAAACGAACAATCAGGTCTAAAAATTGGGTCATCAATGAAAAATGATCACCTGCTCTCGTTGCTCCAGGAGTCATTGTACTGATTATTTATTATTCATCATCACCTGAACAAACAAGAGAAAAGTCGAATGAACTCAATGCCACACAAAACGAGAAAAAAAGATCTTGCGGAGTAATTTCTTATCAGAGGTCGCGGGTGTTAACGATAAATGTCTTACGTTTTAGAGTCAAATGAGACTTTTATCCCTCGGAAAACATGAGATAGGAGTCCCAGCTGCTCTCATTGGACTTAGGATTGACAGTTGGACGCGACTAGACAGTCTGGGAACATCATGAGCTACTACGTCGGCGTTGACGTCGGCACTGGCAGCGCCAGGGCTGCTCTCTTCGACGCCTCTGGAAAATTAATCCGAATCTCCAGCTGTCCCATTGAGACCTTCAACTCCGTTCCGGATTTCTATGAGCAGTCTTCCAAGGACATCTGGGAGGCCGTCAAAAAAGTTGTCAAGGTCAATACGAAAATTTAATCAGATTTTAGGCAATATTTCTTAAGATTTTTGGAAAAGATTTTGTGAGCGCTTCTGAGCGTCGCGCACTCACAAGCCGGGTTCTCAGGTACCGTTGGAGGGATCGGAAAACCGTCGGGGAAGAAAATGTTCCATTTTTCCCGAGGAATATATAATGTTTTATCACTTTTTTCTGGATTTTTAGTGCTTAAAGGGATTTTTTGAGTTGTTTCAAGAAATCGTTGAGATTCGGATTTTTTGGGACTCGAGATTGTTTATCTCGGGTCGCGGTGGAGCAATTGAAAAATTTCTCGAGTCAATCGGACAATTAGTTTTCTACAGGTGTATTCTCTCTCACTCAGGAATCCGATGCCGTTGAGCTCGGGTCAATCGGACAATTAGTTTTCGAGTTATGGTCAAAAAGTTATGGTCATTTTGTTTGCGCAGATTGTTGTTAACGGCACGTCTAAGGAGTCCATCAAGGGCATCGGCTTCGACGCGACGTGCTCCCTGGTGCTGCTGGACGGAGCTGGAGAGCCGGTGACAGCGAGTCTAAATGGTAAATAATTAGCGATTTAGTGACTTTTGGGGCCGTTTTTTGAAGTTTTTGGCAGAAAACCGCCGATATCTTGAAAACTATCAGGCGTAGCGCCAAAGTTCGCGCAGATTTGGAAAGCTGAGGAAATTTCCGATCGATATAGCCCCTCTCTTTTCATTT
>JAPYZM010003870.1:0-10347 GCA_030522845.1 Psyttalia concolor
CGCTCCCACTCTCTCAGAGTCGGGGAGAGGGAAACTCGATAAAGTATTTTCCAAGAATCCAGACCCCGCTACCGTATCTCTTAAGGAGTTTTTACTGTAGTACGCATCGACACACAAAGGAGCTGTTGTCAGAGGACCATGGTAGAGAAAAAAGGGCATTTTTGGGATTCATAGGGAAAATTAATAAAATTCTGGTGGGTTCCATGCATGAAGACGATGCAGAATATTACGATATGTACTTAAAAGAGCTACAGAACACAACGAGCGAAACGTTGAGCCTTTCAACGAAGCAAACACACATCATTCAGCCGGAATTTGAGTCAATCCACAAGACTCTTCAAGGGTTAACTAGGGAAATAACAATTCTAAATGCAACCGTGTACGCGAGCGTCAGGAGCATATTAGAGGGCATAGAGGTAGTTTTCGCTATAACGACAAAATGCCTAGCATAATTGTGGCCTTTGATGCGGAATTAAGTGAATATGAACTAGATACATAACTCCTCATTAACGCAATCTTATTCGCGAAACGAGTACGATCGCACCCATCGATCATGACACCCCAGAACATTATCAACTCAACAAACGAAATTACAGGACACAATCGAGGGGTGGAATTCCCAGCACCATTGGGAATTCCGTACATTACGGAATTATTGAAATTATCTGACCTAATAGCTTACTTTCATAGAGAAAACGTCGTGTTTGTAATAACAATTCTGTTCATAGGATTAATTAAATACACGGTCTAAATACATTTAACGTTACCAACCAAACTGACCAACACGTCTGCATCCCTAGTCGCGTTTATCGTGCCCAGCCACCGCTACACCGCTGTCTCGGAGCAACGGAGCACCCATTTTTAAATAGACAGTGAGGAAATTGGCCACCGCAAAGTGTTAGTGATGGCACTCATCTGTAGAGCAACGCGCCCAGTATATGAGGTTAACCCTCTGACGGAGATACTGAAAGACATCAGTTTTCCGCAAACCATGCAGACAGGGCCAAATGACGAAGCAAGCGGAAGGAAAGACAGCTTAGGACAGCAAGCCATCATCTATACCGCCAAAACACTGAGCAGGGAAAAACACGCGGATGGGCAACCAAGTCGGGTAGAAACCGGATTAGGGTAGGCTGGCATTTCGCTCAGGACTATCGGAATAATTGCCGGGGTCGTGTGGAAATTTACGCTTTGTTCAAAGGTCTCTATGTTTTGTGGGGGAACAAATAGGTGTTGCAGGAACAAACGAAAGACCCCTGAGAGAGAGCGAAGCCGAACGCCGTCACCGAAATAGGACAAGCCAGGCATTCACAAAACCGAACGACCAGGGATGCTCCTATCCTAATGAGGAGCTTCATCAGAGAGACCAGACCCACTTCCATGGCAATACCCACAGAGATCATGGAGCCAGAAGAACATCTGGGGGCAACTAATCGTTCAGACTCATTGGACAACTTGTTACCAGTGAGGGAGGTGCGAACGTTGATGCCATGAACCCAGGTGATCCACTACCAACCAGCCATACCGCATCCAGCCATTAGAGCCCAATTTGCTCGGATCATACCCCAGGGGTGGCAGCTGGTCGCATCAGGCTGGGAAGATCAGGGAACCGACACCCAACATCCACCACGAACGAGCCTGGCGGGCTGGTAAGATGAAGGACCCGAAGAAAAAAGTAATGACCAAGATGAGGGTACGCCAGCAACTACACAAGGAGTCTATTTAAGTAATTTTGTAATAAATAAAAAATTTTAATTTGTAACGGATCGGTCGATAGGCTAGTAATAAATTAAATAATTAAGTCCATGCTACATAATTGCATCAGCTCATAAAGCACAGCGTCCTTAGCCCATATGGCAGGGATTTGATAGCCCATCAGGCGTAGGAGAGGCCCATCAGGCGAAAGACTTAGAGAAAGTCTTATTAAATATGTTACTATTGTATCCTATGGATAACAATAGTTTGAATGGGGGAGTGTGACGTATTGGGATCGACCAATACGTCGATTGTAATTAAATATATGACGTGAGTTGGAGATATGATTCCTCCTTCCTCTCATCCAGACATTGCTCAGCAGCCCCAAGGTATCACTTGGAGATTGGTCAGCAATTCCTTGGTCGTGTTGTCTACCTTGGTCAGTGGACATAGAATCCAATTTGCATACCTTGGTCAGCAGTCACACGGTTTTTGCCTAAGCCCAGTCCACGTGAATGGACTGTTTGAATGTGTAAGTCTTTGTCAATGATGACAAAAGACAATGCTAGTGAGGCAAAACCGTGGGACCGCTTAGATCAGCAAATTGGGGCTTTGACGAGTTTTAGAGACTCCTTGGAGGTTAGAATACGTTCAGGACTAAGACAGAGCACATCTCCGAGCTCAAGCCTTCACCCAAACCGATACACGTCCAAGTCCCAAGTCGGTGACCAACTCTAAGTAATCACGCGTTGAACCATTCCAGCCTAACGTTTAACAAATACGAATTAGTCATTAAACATTTTCTATTATGTAACCCGCGAGTGTCACATCAGTGAACATATCCGATCCTCAACGTGAGTGAACCTCCCTGAGAGCTAGCAGAGCTAGCCTGACACTTCGGGTGATTGACGGCCCCAAAACCCAGCAGTATAGATCAAGCATACCTTGGAGTCCCAGAGAGGACAATCAAGGATTACCAGTGAACCAACCCAAGAATCATACACAGAAATCCACCAATTATGCCACCTGCTACTAACCCAGTGGGTGGTATAATCCTAAACGTCACACTTTGTTATTCCCAAATTCGTTAGCATCAAATCAAATGAAATTTTTGTTATTTTAATAAACTTTTGCCAAGTACATGGCCTGACGGTTTTTTATTATTACCAATCTACCTTCCTAGCCAACTACCAACTATCTTTCTCGGAATTATGAACGGGCTTTCCAAAAATTGACAAAATTACGTATGCCCTTTCCGGCACTCTATACTGCATGCTCTTATCTGTGGCTGGGCTTTCATACACGCCCTATCATAATACAAAGCCCCATGTAGTTATCTCCATATAATTGAAAATTATTTTTTTTTATTCAGCTCATTTGAATGTCTATTGTAGATTATTGTAAATCCATTCATTTCAATTAAAAATAAATATCTTTTTTCCTTTTTAACTAAAAACTTTCTTAAAAAAAAGTTCTCACCTCCTTTTTTTTTTATTTCATTGTAGTTCAAAATAACCATTCAATTATCTTCAATTGGAATACATGGACTTCCAATGACCTATAATGAATGTTCAAAAGAGCTGAATGACAAAAAAATAATTAAATTTCAATTATCTTGTGGTAATCTGGGACTACGCTGGGCGCTATTACCGACGGTCTCATTGCGTCCTACCACACTCTAAGCGCGTGAATTAGTTTAGGCGCCACCGCTACGGAATTTTCATGTTGAAGTCTGTCCATAAACGTGAATATCTCCCCTATAGCCTCCGGCAAAAGAAAGAAGTAAGACACAGAAAAGAGAGAGAAACAGATGTTCTTTTCGTTGCCAACTATGAATAACAAAATACTAACGCTGAGAAAATAAAATCGACGAAATATTACATTATGATGATTACTGTGGGAGGATATTTTTCTTTACTGATTTAGTCGAGAAAGTAGACGTATCTCGATAACGCTCATAGACGACTTATATAATGTAATTAAAAACGGATTCCGCAAACAATTCTCGTGTCATGAGAACTAAAAAAAAACTCATTCGGGGAGTGTTTGTGTCGTGTATATTATACGTGGCAGCATCGGCCTATGACGTCACAGAGGTAAACCGTCATCTTAGCTCGATACGCTGTCGCATATCTTGATTTGAATAATTGACAGTTGAATTGAAACAATATATTTCTTTTAATGATTGTCGTGTAATGCATAGTTCCGACGATTCCCGTGATGCATTAAAAAGTCGATTATTTACAGTAGAATACTCACTATTGAACGATACTGGCGGCTTTTTTAGTTCATTTTATGAAGAACTAATAAAAGTTTGTTTTTAAATCAGTTTTTTTTCTTCAATTTTATTTTTCACTTGTGACTAGTAAACGTCTACCTAACTAGGAACTTCGAGGCAAACCCGAGCATCCGGTACTTTTAGAACTTCGAACAAGTGTTCAATTTCGATTGCGGTGAAAAATACCTTGGCACTAGCGAAAAGTATTTTTCTTACTAGCCAAGTGCTTTTTTTGAGTGTATATTGGAGTCATTAGAATTTCAAGCTTGCAAAGTGTCACTTGTGCCATGTGTAACTTTCATGTATTGTGTTCTAACGGACGAAAAAATAGCCCTATACATTATAAATATATATACATATTTATATATTTTTTTTTTCAGTTTACTTTAGTTGGCCAGACCCAAATGCTCCTCCAAATTGGCAATTTCTCGGCTACATTTCCAACCTGAAACCGTCGGCGATTTTCAAGATTCTCAACTTGAAGAAAAATCATGAATTCGAAAATATAAATGCTGGAATTTTCGGTATTGGAAAAATATCACATGTCGCCCAAATTGGTATATCTGTTGAGCCACTAAATGTCATCGAGACACAAGCAAATGCAGTTACAAGTACTGCAACGAATGCCACTACAAATGCAGCCATGGAATTTGCTCAAAAAATGTTGACTAGTTTTTTAAATTATATTTCTAGCTTTTCCATTACACAATCTGAAATGACACCAAATCCCAGTGAAAACTTTGTGCCTCTTTCCTCTGTACAAGGGTGGTATGAAAAATTCGAACGTAGATTGCAACATAATCCCTATTTTTGGAAGCAGCTATGATCATTTTCAAAAATGTATTCATTAAACTTATCTTCATATGATAATTTATAATTTATATCATTGATCACCATTGTCATTTTGAAATTCGTGCTATTACTGAACTTCGGATGCAATCAGTTTTAGCTATTGTCGATTTTTCACATAATTACAATAAGCGTACAATATATATATATATATGAAAGATGAATAATTCAATGAAAAAGTATGAAAATGTACAAAAAATAATGTTTTCCAAATGACTCTGTATGCGTGAGATATTCACCAATAATTTACATGAAATGAATTTTCATTGTAAGCCTCCAGAAATGATCATTCGATGTTAGTGAATACTTCTTCGCACACGAACTTTATTTTATAACTAGTTTTCCAACATGATTTTCATTTGCTATTAAAATAATTAATCAGTGCGTGTGAAATGATCGAAATAAAACTGAAGTGAGACGCCTATGTGATCGCCAAAGCTGCGCTATTATTGGTAGAAAAGACAGTCGAGAAAATGAATTTCGAATGGGAAAAATGGGGTGGATTATTTTAATAATTCCATGATATTGTCAAGTTTTTCATTTACTGAAACAAATTTCTCGATTTTGTAGAAAATTTGTGTAAATCCATAAAATGCAAATTTCTGAAATCAGTAAATCAAACTGTGAAAAACTCTATGATTGAAGACACGATATTTTAGTCAATAAAAGACCATTAGAATGAGTTATATCATAGTTTCAATAAACAACATTCACAACAGTTGGGGTAAACTAAAAGGAGATGAAGACGATTTGGGCGTCAAAGACTGAAAAATTTTTGATTCAGATTAATTCCAATATTTTTTTTTGTGTATCATGAATGAGATTCTGTAAAGAATGAGAAGCAAAACCTTCTTCAGTGAATTCACCATACTAGAAGTAAGGCGTTATTTATTGAAATTGAACAATGTAAAAATTCAACAGTTACTAAACTGAGAAACATGCAAACTTGAAGGAAAATACTTATTGGAATGATCTCAAATACAAATGTAGAATTTTCTGGACTGTCAAGCGTGTCCTTTCCATGAATTATCGAAAATCCAAGAATTATACAGATAATATAAAGAACTCAAATATCTGGGAATTATCGGAATATCATAGAATTATGACATTCTCTCGGGCTAAATGTAGAAGTCCAACACCGATACTAGCATACTAGCATGGTACTAGCAGACAAAAGATGAAGTAAAGTATCGATTGCCAACAGATACAGCCATCTAAACAATTTTATGATCGATAACTGTCGAGATCCCTGTCGAAACCTATTCAGCGAACGCCGACAAACAAGTCCGATTCATGCACGGTTATGGCTTTTGACTGGTGCAAGTAACGAATCTTGGACGAAAAGCAAATGTAAATTAAAAAAGACACCTCAATTTACAATAATGCGATGAATCATATGTAACGGTTTTTGAAGTGAAAGTTTCTTCTTCTATTTTTTAATGGTGCTGACTTCAAGTCTTGCGGCTGTCATTCCATGTAGGAATGTTACATGAGAGTGGAAAGGAGATGGTAAGGTAAGGAGTCACGGGTTGACAAGTAGCGAAGGGAGATGTTTGAAGTATGGGTTAGACTGATTTGAGGACAGATTTTCGATAGTTGTAAATGAGAAAGACAATTTTACAGTGAAGATTCGATAACAATTTATTAATGTTGAATGAAAAAACATTCAAGTGATTTAGTGCCTTGACAACAGGAGTACGTTCTTTAATGTACTTGGGACAGAATCATAAGACGTGAGATAGCTTTTCAGGTTCGTTGCACTCACATAGAGGGGAATTGACTAATTTTAGACGGAAGAGACTGGTATTGAGAATAAAATGGTTTGATCGCATTCTTGAGATTAAGAAAATTTGAAGTCTGTCAATTTTCATTGATTGAAACCAAGGAGGATGGAAACCTTTGTAAAAGTGTTTAAAGTAGTGGACACCTTTTTACAGGCTTTAGGATCTGAACATGTTGGACGCTTTCGCCTTCATACCCCTTGTAAAAGATTCTTTAAGATCTGTGTGAGGGATGGGAGTGTTTAGTAGGTGTCCGTCGCTGATGGCATGTTTAGCGTGTCGGTCTGCTAGTTCATTGCCCGGAATTCCAATATGGGAAGGAACCCAAATTAGGACGATATATTTTCCGTTGAGGGAAAAAGACGAGTATAGTTCTAGGACTTTGTTGATGATGTGTGAGGAGGATTTTTTTTACTTGGGATGTGAGATAGGGCGGTAATAACCCTTAGAGAGTCTGAGAGAATGACGGATTGTTCAATATTGAGGGCTTGAATAGCTTGAAGGCGGGATAGTAAGGGTAGGGCCTCAGCTGTGAAGATCGTTACTTAAGATGTGATTTTATGGTTGATAACTATTTTTCGTGCGCGGCACCTGAAAAACGCCGTTTTCGTGGCGCTGCGCAACACGAAATTGGTGTTGCGGACGCTGACCCTAGGTGGAAAAATATGAGACTATTTTCCACAGGGGATTTTACCGTTTCTTGCACCTAGAAAATATATTATGAGGTGCACCAGAATAAAATAGAAATCTAATCACGAACGGAAATGGAGTGAAGGTTCTAGAAACAAATTAAAGAACAAACCCTATGACGTCTGCAGGAAACGAGGGGGCATGGAAACAACCTTCCTTTGACGTAGTATACAACACCCGACTTCAGTCGAGCCTAGCGCGACGTTCGGCGGGGCATCATAGGACAAAGTCCAGCCCCAATTTAGGTCAAGACCCCCCTGGATAGTTAACAGAGGCCCGCACGTGTCAAGCTTGTGGGTACCCTCCACAGGGACAAGAGGTGAAGAAGCTCCTTTAAAAACCCCTGAAATCAGAAGAAATCAGTTCAGTCTTCAACTACACCGTTACCCTGTCCGAGTAACGCTAGACCATCTCAGACTAGATCGTTATTCTGCCCGAGTACCGCTAGAACTCCGATCAATGAACATCGGTCACCATTACGTCGATACTCTGATCCAGTCGAGAATCAACCACAACTTTATTCAACCAGTCAGCAGTAAAATCTCATCAAGAATTCACTGGAGTTTCCTTTCAAATCAAATCCCGATCCAGAGCATTTATTCATCAAGCCAACTCATACTTGGGTCCATCCTGTACCAGGAGAAATTCCTGATCTGCACCTCATCGACTCCAGAAACTCCAGAAGAGTCACCGACCCAGCGCAATACTTCCCCCGGCACCGCTATTCTTCACAAAATCCTATTCAGTTCAATCGTAAGTCATCAAGTCACATTCACCATCATTTCTCTTCATTCAATTGTAATTGAATGCCTTGAAATCGATTGGTTCGTTCTAATAATAAATATTTCGTAATTATTAACATCTCGGAAACATTATCCCTCGCATCGGTACACTTCACTGTTTTACCCCTGGCAAAACCTTCCCAAACATTCTATAATAAATAGTATTCCGATACGGACGGTGACTAGATACGATTTCTGATCTCCTTTTCTCAATAAATTGGGTCAGATTAATTCGTTTCAAATTAATCACGTCCGTAACATTGGCGTTGTCCAGGTCCCACATCAGGAAAAATAATATCCAAGCCTTGCCATGGAAAACATATTACCCTCCCCCACGTGCTTGCGATCCTCGCCTTCGGCTTGGAAGGGAATTTTGCACGTGGGTGGCGATGATCTGTTTTCAAGGCTCGGGCATGGAGTGTACTATTTCTAGAGGGGACAACCCCTGCGTAACCTACGTAGGGCTCGCTGATGGCTCAAAAATCCGAGAAGGGTTTTTGAGCCATCAGTGTAGAGTTGGGTAGAGACGTGGAGATTTTTTTTTTTAACAATTCAGCATCAAGAGCGATACTTTCATTTTTTGCATTTTTAAATACGAGGCCTAGGGAAGTGTTGACAAGAGGGGAGCGAGTTGATCAACGAGAATGGAAATTGGTAGGGAGTTGCCATGCAGTGTGTTGTGTTGAAGGAGTTTATTGTAGGAACGATATAATGGAATATCTGTTTTGATATTGTGAATGTTGGAGTTTCTTCTAGATAGGATAGATAGATATATAGATAGATAGATTTGATTTATTGCTGCACATTATGTGGTGCAAAGTTGTGACGGAAAGCAATATGAAGCCGAAGTTGTTACAGTGATGTAAAATATATCTCTCAAAGAAAAAACAACAGATAAGCATGAAATAGTAATAGAAAAGTATAAAAAAATGGCAATCCCAGTAGGAAGTTGAGATATGGAAGGAGAGTTCAAGGGCCAGCATGGTGTGACGAGGGATGAGCAGTGGTATTATTTCACCTGGTACTGGACGAGTGCTATGACTGGCTAGAAGACGTTCAACAAAGTGATGCGGCATTCCACAAGAGAGCACCTTCCGTGGTGAAACAGTCCGATTAGTTCCCACTCAGAAAGAATCAATCGGAATTAAAGGTGTTTATGTCTTTTGTAATGAATATTTTCCCGACGTATTTCAGCCAGGAGAATATCAAAACTGTGTTTTCACATGCGCACTGCCTCCCACACACGAAATGTTGGGCGCCCGCCGAACCTTTACGGGAGTTTCAACAAAACCGGCCCCTGAGGAAATTTCGTCAACTCAGGGGACTTTGCGTGGCTGGACAATCGGTTGCCCAGCCAGCTCAGCGGGGTATGGTAGAGTGGGCGAGGCCCACCGGGAGTAGATCTACCACATCTTCGGCCTTTTCAAGCCGCCTTCCGACGCTTTCATAGCAAGTCCTTACGAACGAAGATTCGTTCTCGTCCAGAGGGGCTTGTCCAGCTCACTCGGTTCCTTCTCCCCCAGGGTATTTCCACCCTGAAGGGTCCCAGAGTTACCTGCGTATCAGCCGGGACTCCTCAGAGCCTGGGACGTCAGAATGCCGACCCGACTGGAGTGGGACATATTAACTACTCCTTGATCTGCCACATTTATGACCCCCAGTTACCGCTTTGATCATCGCGAGTCACCATTTCTGGTTACTAGAAATGGTGGCGCATGTTCGGGCCTCCAAGAGAATATTTACTCCCGACCCATGGATCCATGCGTCCCCACTTCGTTCTAGCCGGAACGGGATAGCGCCGCACTACCCAAAGTCGTCACTTTGGCAGTTGAAGCAACTCTTTTAGTGCTAATCAGGGGATGCAGGGCATCCCCGTATGCTCGCCAACACCGGTTATACACCGCGTGACGTTAGGCCAACGCCCCTGTCCGAAGCCTTATACAGGCTAACTGCCACTATAGCCTCCGGAGAGACTCGCTCCACCGCTCGCGCCAAGCGCCCACGTTCGACTGCCTCGAAATCTCACTAGGGCCTTGCCTCCTAGTCTGGCTATCTCGCCGGCCATGAGTCGTCCGTTGCCTCATGACCACCAATCAAACCGACGGGATCACAGAGGGGCCAGTCCTCTCACCTGGCTACGTTGGTCCCTAGTCTACTTCGACGCAGCCTATAAAATCGCCCAGTTGGACGGCCTATACGTCGGCCCCTATTCCCCTAGCACATGCTGGGCGAATTCTAAAGTAGCGAAAGTCTACTAGCGTCCTCTAGACCA
>JAPYZM010003871.1:0-10346 GCA_030522845.1 Psyttalia concolor
AATCTTACGGTAAATTTGGAAAAAGTAAATTATTATCCCAGAAATGTCATCACCTCTCGATTTCTCTGCCTATGTCGTTTATTTATTTATTTATCTATTGGAAGTGATGATATCTACACATACATTATCTATTTATTCTCCAGGTGAAGGGCGAATGCCACGACTTCTCCAAAAAAGCAATTCTAAAATTCATTCCAATAAATACAATTAACGGTCTTCTCAAGCGGTCACGTGATTGAATTTATTTTTCTAATTACAGTGAAAATAGTTTCTCGATTTCGATCAAATGAAATTACAAGCATGGGTGAATCGTAAGTGCGTGTCGAAAATTGGGTTTCACAGAAATCAAGAAATTCTTTTGCCTGTAATTAGATAAATCAATTTAGTCACGTGACCCCTTGAGAAGACGGCCCTTAATAATAAATTTACTTTTAAGCCGGGAAACTGCGTTTGCCTTGTCGAATTACGAGTGAAAACTTCTACTGAAAATTCCCTAGCTAGGGAGATGCGTCAGCTGAAAGGCAGCATTTCCCTCGCGATCTGGAATCATTTCTGCCGTCCAGTGTCCTCCAGCGGTTGCCCTCCCAGAAACTCTCGTCCTATAATCCCACAACAGCACAAGCTGCAATCGCAATCCTAGAGTGTCATAATAATTCAAATGGCAATCACTTCCAACGGCGTTAAGGAAAAATAACTCGAGCAAATCCGAGGACATCGACTGATATTTTTCCCACCGCCTCCAACGGCCTCCGCCTGTGGGCAGACTATTCACGGCTATCACCAGTCTCCTACCAATGTCGACATCATGGGGTTGACACAATTTGACCTCCCGATGACCGTCCAGTAACGAGCCTTAACGAATAACCTCACCGCGTCCCGTCCAACGGCACTCACTCTACCATGAATTTCAGTCATCAGCAGCAAATCGTACATTACCAGTCACCAAGTGTAGACGAAGAAAATGTCAATTCACTGTCCCCTCTCCCATCTCTCAATCGATGTGAATCAGTGGCTGTCACTGGAGCGCATGCCAGTGTGTTATTGACACATACAAATTCGCTGCACTCGCTTCTCCTATCTCCTGTGTCCAACGTAATGGACCCAAATCGAAATTAAATCGCTTTTAGACGAGACCACGTCACTCCCTCAACTCGATTTTCCTTTTTTAGTTTTTATATTCAAAAGTTTTCGATTGGTTTGTTGGCTCATTCTGACTGAAGATAAGGTACCAAATGCTTGACGAGAGATTGAAGAGGAAAAATAACGTCAGTAGACAAGTATTTGTTTGTTTGTTGGGCTGTTGTAAATTTTTTATTGATCTCGGAAAATAACTGGGGGTTTCCTTGGCGAGGGGAATTGCCGAGGGGTTTATAAATAAATCTCTCGACGGCTTCACCTGACGGCAGTAATTACCGGGATCATTAATTGAAGTTTTTCAATACTTGGGTACTTGAAGTCGAGTGACGGCAAGACCAGATCAACCCCTCGGTTATTTTTTTGCTACTTTTTGGTATTTCATTTTCTCTGGTACTTTCCGATACGAGAGATGTAATGAATTGGTGGGGGAAGGATCAAAGAAATTTGTTAGTTGAGGAAGAGAGATCCTTTTTCGTTGAGCAGGTGAATCTGTCGTTCGACAATTTTATCTGGATTCATCAATTGATGAAGTCATTCATTAGTACTTGAAGGAGATCTCAGCGTCTTATTCCATTTTTATTGTTGTTATTTAAAGAGGTTGGGTATTTTGGTAATAATCGGGGGTTGGATGGGATAAACAGTTTAGAAGGCTCAAGCAGACATCGAAGAAGTCCTTTCAAAGAATTTAATCTGGTAATTTGGAGAAGATCCGAGAGATTCTGCTTCCTGAGAGAGGAAATTGGGTGCGAACAAAGTCTTTTGCCAATTTCCATTAACAATATTAATAATTAAACAATACAATAAGCGATTTGGGCTCTGTCAATTCTAATTTGATTCCGATTGAAGAAATGGTCCAAATATTTGAAGAAGAGATTGAGAAACCACTGGAGACTCTCCTTAGGCGATATAAATTGTTATAATTCTTTTAAATAAATCTCTTAACAATTTTATCTGATTGTCCTCATTGCCGAGATCATTACTTCGAGATTGTAAAGATCCAGATCATTCCCTGAATTATTTACACGTCTATCTATCATCTCGATTTCCTAATCAACCAACAAACTAAGATTTTCGTAAATTTAATCTCCAACACAGCATGCTCCGCAACATGCGTCACACCCCGGGTAGGAATGAACGATCGAAACTAGGCTTGATCAGGCGTGATTCAAGATTGACAAAGACTGGTAGAGACGCTCCATGCTTGAATCAATATACGATTCAACAATGGAAAGAAGCTTGATTCAAGGTTGGCTTATCCAGCCTCGATGTCAAACCTTGTTTCAGCCTTATTCCAATCGTCAGCGCTGACTTTTCCTACCTGGGACTATTCACTTGATTCCTTCCAAGGACAATACAAATCCCCCACGGCCTCGGACAAATAAACAAAAGGCATCATCAGCTGAGCACCTGCCACATCTAGAAAAGCCAACAATTGACTTTAGAATTCATTACCACACGCTCAGCTCGCCTCTGTTCTACTCTGTTCATCCCATCTCTTCTCTTCTCCTCTCCTCTATTCCATTCCCACGCTGAACTGACAATCGATAGTTGGTCGCAGCTATCACCAGAGCCTAGGGACTCAGCATAATCCAAACGCCATGTGAATTCATGACATTGAAAGTCTTTTGTCATCCCCACAAGTGACACTCTCGTTTCTCTCTATTTTCATTTATACATTTGTTGATAGCTCACGGTATTCAGGGGCGGGCAGGGGGTGACGGTCGGGGGTGCGTAATGGGTCGATATTACACGGCGCCAAGCCAACCCCCGTTGTCGGCGTCAGACATTCAGCTAACGTAAAAGTTGGAAAGGCAACTCACCGTTGCCTCAGTCTCGCTCCGCCGGCCGGCAACATCGGGGGTGATATTTTGCATTTCATCATTTATTTCTCATTATAATATCACGTGTGGTTTACTCACCGGCTCGTTACGGTCTATCCTCGTTTACTGAATTATTTTTTTAAGTTTATAACGCAAATTCAGTCTTGGCCATTTCAGTTTGGGTAATTAGAAGAGGCTTCTCGTGAGGAATTTCGTTGTATGGGAAATGGTTTTTTTATTTTCTCCGGTGCATTACAATCACTGGAAGTTCATACAAAATCGGAATTTATTTAAATTCATTGAGGGATTTGTTGTTTTTAGACGGATTTTCTATTGAATTTTGTTGAGCTGTATTTCTCTGCCAACAGGAAAAAATAAAATCAGTTTTTTTTGATAGAGGACTGTTGAGTGTAACGAGAATAATTAATTGATGATATTAAAAAATTGTTTAATATTAATCTCTCAGTTGACTATCAATCTTGTACATTCAAAATATTCAGAATAATAAATTACTACGCCGGCGATGATTCTCGCATTACGCTAATAATTTTTCTAATTTTTTTCTGCGCTTCCTCATTATTTCTCATAAAATTAATATCCATTTTTTTATTAATTTAATTTTTTATGGTCCACTTCAATGTTCTTAATTGTCCAATTTTATATGTTATTTTATGCCCCAACATTTTAATGTACAATCAAATTTAATGCAATAACAAATTTTTTTATGGGACTTTGAGCACTGAGCGTTTATTGGATGGAATCGATGATTTAGTCAATCTAAAAAATTAAATATTTAGCTCGCAGACGAAAAACCATTTATTTGATATGGATAAAATATATCAATAACCACTTGAATAAACCCGATTATTTATTTAAAATCAATGACTAATATACAATTAATAATTACTGATTAACAATCGTTGACCGAATGTTTTCGGCTAATCACTAATTCCCACAATTACTAGATTTATTTATAAAGTGGTTACATAATTAATTACTCCATCATACCCGAATAATTCCATTCCATTGTTTCAAATCCTCATAATTAATTTCATTGCCGGATTATCACTGAGCGCGATTGTTAAAAAAACTCACTAGCAATCCAATTAATTAACACAAAAATCCTTGTAGCTTATTTCCCCGTTCAATTTTCTATTCGA
This sequence comes from Psyttalia concolor, assembly GCA_030522845.1. Classification (NCBI taxonomy): domain Eukaryota; kingdom Metazoa; phylum Arthropoda; class Insecta; order Hymenoptera; family Braconidae; genus Psyttalia; species Psyttalia concolor. Next base: position 4,118 of record JAPYZM010003871.1, read on the forward strand.
TTGCGTTACAATAAATAATAAATAATTGACGGGAATTAATTTCTGATCAAGTGCTCGTAATATTTAATAATTGAATTTCTACAATTATTTTACTAACATTTTAAAAACCAACTCTCTCATAAAATGATTGTACAATTAATTACATTATCACATTCGAATTGTTCCCCTCGATGGTTTCAAATCCTCTCAATTATCTCAATTAATTAATTATCCATGTTCGGGGCTGCTAATAAATTTCGGGCCAAACAAATTCATTAAGTCAAAAAAAAAAATCGGTATAAATCGTTTTCCTCGTGCGATTTTCCATTTTCCCGCGGGAATTTTGTTTCGTTCGTGGGCATTTCCAGGAGATTTAGTTTCAATGGGGCACGTGGGGGTGAGACAATTTATAAACCGAAAGAGGGGTCGAGGGGGGGTGAATCTGGACGCAGAAAACGTACCGGCAGAGGCATTGAACGCCAATGGTCGGGGCTGATCACGTTCCACTCTGATTAGTAACTCACTCGATGTGCAATCCCCTTTGGAAAATCGCCTGTAGACTCGTATCGGTTGAGAATATTGGGAGGAAAAGTAGGTCTGAGTGTACACGAATTTTCCGCTGGGATTAGTCGCTCAAGAAGCCCTCCGTATGTCTCATTATTTTTCATTCTCTAGACATAATCGCTGTTAATTGGACAATTATTACGAGATTATTCACTAATTCAGATACAATGTTTATTTTTCTACCAATCTGCAGAGAAAAAAAAATCCTTGTAAGTCGGCGGATTAATGAGATAATTAACAATTGAATTTAATTACGTAATTATCTTTGAGAGGGATCAAATGGATAATCGTCAGACTTTTTTTGTCTAAGAAGTTGTGAACGTAAAATGTCTCGTCATTTTTTTTTCAACGGTTTATTGCAGAGATAATTGAATAATTGATAACTTTATTGAGGTATTTATTTATATATTATGGAATTAAATCTTTAGGAAGTAATCGATGCTACTAAAAGATTTTATTTGACTTTTATCTCAGGGATATTTTCTCCTTGAGAAAAAAAATTGTCGTTATTTGTGGGTAAATCGTGTCATTAATGAGATAATTGAGAATGTAATGGAACGACTCTTTCCGCAGCGCTTCAATTGTGTAATTATTATTTAAATTGTTGACATCATGAACACGCGTCATTCCAGTATTCTTCTCGGAAATGCTGGGGTTCGAAATAGAAGATCCTCATTTTAGTTCATCATCGAAATCCTTGTTAATTATTAAAAATGTTTATTCTGATATTAATTTTCTGTTAATCACGAAATTAACCCTCTCGACAATGTTTGTATCTCCGAATAAAAATTATTCAATTTTATTTGCAAGAGAAATTATTGCATTAATTTCAAGAGATGTTTGTTAGAGAAAAAAATCTCTTGACATTAATTAAATAATTGACAATTTAATCTAACGAATTCTATGAACCCTTGACATTCGGCAATTTGCCTTACCAAAAATTCTTCGGCTCTAGTGTTTTGATAAGTGACACGGCCATGAACATGCATAACACGATGGGGCTCCTGGCATCGACCTTGATAATTTCGAGGCCGTTGAGAAAGGTAAAGAAATAAATGTAACCCCCAACTCCTGATGAAGTAATCGATAATAGTGAGTAAAATTTAAGAATACTCCGGAGTTGTATCAAAGGTGTAGTCGTAAGATCTTTATATATCAAATTCTGGATGGGTCTGCTCGTAGTTTTCACATGTCACACGCAAGTTCCGGGTGTTACACGCAAGTTCTGTGTGTTACACGCAAGTCCTGTGTGTCACACGCAATTTGTTGTGTGTGTCTCACGCCATTTTGGTGTGTCACGCGGAAGTTCCGTGGGTTCCACGCCTTGTCCACATGTCACACGCAAGTTCTGTGTATCACATGCAAGGTCTGGGTGTCACACACAGGTTCCCTGTGTGTCACACGCCTTTTCGGTGTTTCACGCGGAAGTTCCGTGTGTCACACGCAGAACTGATGTGTGTTCCACGCCTTGTCCGCATGTCACAAATAAGTTCCACATGTGAAACGCAAGTTTCGTGTGTTACACGCAAGTTCTGTGTGTCACACGCAAGTTCTGCGTGTCACACGCAAGTTCTGGATGTCACACACAGGGTCCATGTGTGTCACACCCCATTTCGGTGTGTCACGCGGAAGTTCCGTGTACTACACGCAAGTTCCATGTGTCACACGCAGAACTGATGTGTGTTACACGCCTTCTCCGCATGTCACACATAAGTTCCACATGTCACACGTAAGATCCGTGTGTTACACGCAAGTTCCGCGGGTCACACGCAGGTTCCGTGTGTTACACGCCACATCCGCATGTTACACCCAATTTCCACGCGTCACATGCAGGTTCCGCGTGTTACACGTCGGTTCTCGTGGGTCACGGGGCAATTCGCCGTGTCACACACAAGTTCCACTCGTCACACGCAGGAAACTTGTCAGATTTCGTAGCCGTAGAGCCCTCGTCAGTTTAATTTGTAATAATTATTTCTTTTGAGACATAAAATGTTCTTGTTAAAATCATCCCAGTTTAATAGCCCAAATGAGGAAGTCAGCGACAAGTGGTTGGTCCAATGGCATCAACGCCCATTGGCGGAGAGCCACGACGACTTAAACTTGGTAATCCCGTCCTTACTTCTGGTTGCAAATAGAATGCTCGCATGGATCTAAGTTTGCTTGTTCAAGCAATCCCCGAGGAGAACTCACCAGGTCGTTTGCGGCTCTGTGTATCTCCTGTTCAATCTGTTATCAAAACACTATTCCTAGAAAATCCTGAGTCTCTCATGGCAACGAGCAAATTGCACATAGCTTTCTCTGCGCAATTGGCAGCGGAAATTTATCCTCATATTGTAATTATCGAAACAAATTTCACCAGTACTAAAAACCAATTTCTATTTCTCCAATGGCAATAAAATGAAAAAAATCCCATAAAATTCCAATCAGCTGACATTAACGACATTCGTAACATTTTTATCAACATTTTTATCCCGTCAAGCACAAAAACTGTCGTTTAAAAATCAGCAAAAAAAAAAAAACCCCCATCGGGCAATGTGATATGCTGTGCACAAGAGTAAAACCATGGCATAAAAATTCTCATCGTAACATTCTTGATTACTGTGAAGTAATAGTAGTTGAGAGGAGAGTTCATGGTGTTTTATGTCGGACAGAAACGGGAGGAGGTTTTAATCCCTCTTGGCAGTCTACGACCACACGCAGATAATTTGCTTCACATCCAGAGTTGATGCTCCATCTCAGTCCCTCTGACTCTCCCTCTTTCTGGTATTCTCGTGATGTTTATAAACGGCTTGCGCCTTCAGGAGCTTCACCGATACTGCAAGGGGGGGGGGAGGGGGGGAGATGAGAGAGTGGGTGAGGGAGAGGCCCCTTGACGTCAACTTTAGGTCAGATTAAATCTACCATATCGTTTTATTTAAAATTCGGAGGTAGAAAAAGAGATATGAGAACCGTATATTTCTGTACGTGACGAGTGACTTGGAGATTTCCCTCTTCATACTCCACTAGTGGGGTCGCTGCCCTTACACCATGTGTATTCTTAAACGTGTCGTCGAGTACTTTCAGACAAACAATAACGTAAGAGTACAAACACTCAGTCATAATGCGCTTTTACCACTTCCTAAGCTTTGAATTATCACCTGAGTGTCGTCTCCAGTTGGTGAGGGATAGGTTTTTATGGAATTCTGGGGAAAAAAGGGGGACTCTCGAGGAGATACTTCGCACTGGCACTGCTAGTGTTGCGAAGAATATCTCGAATGTCGTAATTTTTTTATAATTTATTTCGTTATGGAAAGGTTTCTATTGATTTTTGTAGAGGAAATGGAGGGAAAGGTGGTTTTTTTTCTTTCTGAGGACTCGGATAAATCAGGAATGGTGATTTTTTTTTTTTAATTATTTTTTCTTCCCCTAGACGTACAATTAAATCGTTACAAAATTTCCGCTTTCGAGATCTTCTCGTGGAAATCGATTGCACCTTCATAATTAATCATTTATTTTTTAACATTATTATTGGCCGTAAAAAAAATGTATTCGGGTCAAATAAAAATATCGACTGAATTTTTTCCTTATTTCAATAAGTCAAGAGGGGATTGAGGACTTCGTCTGCTGAAAATTCTGAAATTTCCGTGAATTTTCCGCGAAACCTCGCGTTTTATAATTTTCTTCCCCGGCGACGAATTGCCGTTGTCCTGAAAATGAATAATCAACTGTCCACGAAATTTTATATTTTTTTCCTGCTTGCAGTTTTCTCATAAAGTTTTACAACTTCCGTTTCATAAAATCGCCCTTTTCAATTTTGTCCCCGCAATTTTATGCACCAAGAGCGTGCATTTTTTAAATTGGAAAATTCCAGTCTCTCGACACAGCGTTTACGTTGGGTGACGAGTAATCTCGGGATTAGGTGTGAAGTTGAGCTAAATTTGTGGAGACTTTCATGAATAACCCGAGATTGTGGGTATCATCCTGACGGTACAATTTGTGGAGTCACCTCTCCATTTGAAAACTGTCATTTCATTGGTATTCGAAGTGATATCCCATTCAGGATGCATTGTGGCCTCTTGCACAGAATCTCAATCACACTTTGAGCGTGGAGAGAAGCAGTAAAAACAAATTGTTCGTCTCGGTGAAGGCTGTCATCTTGAGCTCTTTCTTTTGGACTTGGTGGCCTGTGTGTTTGTGTGTGTGTGGGTGCCTTTTTTTGTGGCGGCAAGAAATAAATCACTGGGTGGTCAATGGAGATAGGGGGCTAGAGGGCATTTACCGGGTAGAGGCCAGCACGTGCCCACCCGCACTCCTGCTGATGCCTCGGTTTTTGAGTGAATCGGGTCGTATTCCGTGAGACCAACTTCCACTTGTTTTGAAATATTTTTTCAGTCATTTTCCGACTAATTTCTTCTATTCATTAACCAAGTCATTGTCACTATCACCAAAGGGACTTGAATATTTTTGTTGAGAGAATTAGGCAAAGTGGATCGATTGAATTTTTTTTCTCCTGTCCTAACACTTTTTGGGAATTTTAAACAATTGAAATATCTGAGAACTTATTTTAATAGGACTTTAGTTGTCTCAGCCAGTTTTTTAAATTTTAGGTTGAGACGGGAAAAGTCAGACTTTAAAACTTGCAAAAGTCAATTTCAGGTATTTGGAAGGCTCAATGTTAAATCGTAAGTCTTAAATTACATTTTTTTTCATCACGCTGTGTCGGAAAAGTAAATTTTCAGACACTCTCCGCTTCGCGTCGAGTGACTGAAATAGTACATTTTGATACTAGGCCGTGAAGAACTTTTCTGGCGAATATAAGGTTACAGGACGAGCCGAAGGCGAGTTCTGTAATCATATGAGCGAAGCGGCCGTGAAGTAGTGCTTTACGGACTGAGTGACAAAAAGTACTTTTTCGACACATTGAGATGAAAAAATACGTTTGTAACTCGTGAAAAAAGTGGTTTTTGACTTGTGGGATTATATCACTCGCCAAAATAGTATATTTCGTAACAAGCGAAAAAAAAACACTTTTTTCACGAGTTACGAACATTTTTCATCCCAATGTGTTGAAATAGTATATTTTGTAACGATTTTTTTCACTTGTTACGAATAATATGTTTCATCTCAATGTGTCGACGCAAAGTGGAGAGTGACTGACAAGTTACTTTTCGTCCCTGGCGCCCGAAAAACCACGATTCTAACCTCACTCCGTTCGGTTAGATCGTGGTTTTCGGGGCCAGAGACGAAAAATATTATACGTCACTCGGCGATAAAAATATTACCTGACTGATGTGATTATAATCCTCGCCTTCGGCTCGGATTATAAAGGCACATTCGTCAGATAATACTTTCATCGCCTGGTGACATAATGTACTATTTTCGATACAGCGTGATGAAATAGTATATTTTGTAACAAGTGAAAAAAAATGGTTTTTAGCGAGTGGGAGGTTTATATCACGAGCCGAAGGCGAGTGATATGATCCCACGAGTAACGAATATAATTTTTCATCTCAATGTGTCGAAAAAGTACTTTTCAGACACAGCGTGATGAAATAGAAGATTACATGTTTGTTGACCTCGGCTTCGCCTCGGCCGACAATTACATGTCATCTGAGGCTTTCTTATTTACTGGCCAAGGTGTGTATACTATTTTTCTGCTCGACGGAGCCGGAAAGTGGCAACTTCGTTTAGCGCAGCGGCCCGAAAG